>VWYK01114961.1:2846-15323 GCA_013399775.1 Semnornis frantzii | reverse complement strand
TCAGCAACACGAGGACAAAGAAAAAATTAAAATAAGGGGGTTTTAATATGAAAAAAAAAAAAAAAAAAAGTAGCAGCAAGACGCTAAAAAAGTAGCTCCAGGCAGTGGGGTCCTATCAGAGCAAGTAGTCCTTATAACACTACAGCTGATGTGCACTGGCATTAAAATGACAGCTGTTTGAGAAGTGTGCTGTAGTCCATTCTGTGTGCGCCTTTCCAGAGGGTGTCTAATGGGAAACAGCACCCTCTAGCACCCAAAGTTTGGCATTGAAATCAACTACCATCCCTTTCAACTGAACTCTCCATAATAAGCAAGGTACAGAAACTACAGTAGAGTCAAAAGAAAATATTTACATATGCTGTTAGTAGGCACTGCACACTTCCAATCTACAGCATTAAAGAGTAGGAAAGCCACTTGGGGGAAAAAAAGGAAAAAAAAACAGAATATCAAATTATTGTCATCAGGTCACCAGTTTTTCATTTATCTCAGAAACTATGCTTTGTTTCCTTAGCAAACATACTCATTATCAAATGTCAATAGCTTTTTCAACTTGCTAATGAGAAAGTGAATTCACAGAATGCAAAAGTCTTCCAGAAATATTCGTGTTAGGGTGGCGAAATCCAACAGATTCCTTTGAATGATAGTTTAGTAAAAGCTGTTTCTCAAAAAAAAACCCACACAGAAACATAGGTAGCGTAAGATATGAAAGTTTATTTCTATATTCTATACGCTTGACAAAAAGCTAAAACAAACAAAAGTTAATTCTCAGGAAGAGAACTTTGTCTTTCAAGGACATAGCCTGCCTGTGTGATTTATGCTAGCTAGTTGAGCAAAATCTTAAAGCAGCATCTAAATTCAACCCCACTAGGGCTTACACAAACATTTTGCTAGCTCGTAGTGTCCCTAAAGGTTGCCTCTAATTCACAAAATATATAAAGCCACGAAGGTAACAGCAGCAGTCCGACGCTTTTTACAACACATATTCGAGTTACCACACGGTGGCAGACTGAGCCACTAAAACCTCAAAGGACGTCATTTACATGGTTTCTCCCTTAAATTTTTTAAGTATAAATTCATATCAGTTTATAAAAAGTCAAAATGAGCAGCGCTAATCGACACCACCACAACTGGTTAAATATTCTACTACAGGAAGGACTACTTAAACAAGAGCACAGATAAATCGCCAGCTATCTATTTTCTAGTTCTAGTCAGACGGCAGAATTGAAAAAAAGAAAGAATGAAGAAGCATCAATAAAGCAACACAAAGGTTCAGCGGCTGATCTTCATGAAAAAAACAAGTTCTACACAAGAACTACGGCCACGGCTTCAAAAAAAAAAAACACACCCAAATACAACTCACATCTGAATGGAAATTCGAAAACAGAAAATTAAAAGGCAAAGCACAAATTAGCAAGGTATTTAAAGTATGCTTTTATTTAAACAAAGGTTAAAAAAGTGAAGCCTAATCTACATTTACATTTGTACTGCAAGAAAAGTCATATGCTTGAGTTGCTGTGTGAGAAGTAGCTGAAATTTAACTCAGTGTTACTTCTTAATTTGTTTCCACAGTGTCAGTTGGCTCCGTTTCAAGTTCTGATTGTACTTCGAAAGAAAAGTGACTCAAATTTTAAACACAACTCACCTTCTACTTTAACTGTAGAAATACAGCAGTTTGCAACCTTACCTCTAACTGCCCATTTTAATAAAAATCTGCAAATGTTTAATTGCTCAGACTTTTCCATTGCATTTGTATTTCAAATATATTTGAAAATGCTGTTACACAAACCAGACAAACTTAGAACATTGGCCCTAAATTCATACTAGCTTAATGAAGAAGTTTTTACTTCACTAAAGTGACAGACATGTGAAAATTTGCAAATTTAGACTGATAAAGAAAAATGTCCCCCCAAAAAATTGCAGATTTACATTGGTATCAGTCCTAGTTTGTATTAAGGTGTGAAACTGTAAGACCAACTTAACTACTCACTCTTGTCACTTAAAATGTAAAATGCTGACCTGAGAAATTCATAGTTGACAAAAAATTCATTCAGTTCTGTGAAACGGAAAGCAGGCAGAGAGAAGCTTTCATCTCATAATAGTTTGATTTATTTTAAATTAAAGCATAAAAATAAAATACAAGTTAATTCCTTAATTCACTGTCTCAGAGGATGGGGAAAATGGGTCTTTCAAAGTACCTAATTTTCACCTTAGGCTCAATATCATCAGTCTGCTAAGAGTACAGCATGTATTGAAAGGCTAATTTTTGTTAGAATAACCTATTTTTAGCTCATGTTAAGCCAACCAGGCTCTGAAGGGAGGGTTGGTCATGGGTGGGCACACTTGCACCTCATCACACCTGCAGTTCCTGACCTCACCCCAAGTCCAAGTTTCATAGTTGTGCAAATGGGAAGTCCCACCCAGTCCCTCCCCACTGCACTCCTGTTACCTCCCTGGCCTCAGGAGGAACACCCGCCCACAAGGACCAAACTTCAAGCCTTTGTTTGCAGCACCAGATCCATGAGGTCCAGTGTTGGATGCTTTTTTTTGTTTGGTTTTTTTTTAATTCATTATTGCTGATATTGAAATTCCTGCCACGCATACAAAAATGAAATATTCACCTTCACCTCCAGGTTCCTGGGGCAGAAGGGAGGGGGAAGAACAAACAACAACCAAAACTCAAGCATACAGCTGCTGTGCAACAGCACGCCCTGGTAAGTGTGCACTTACCAGTAAACCATACTAAGACTAATTTGTTGAAGAGATTAAGTATTTGACATATAGCACAACTTTTTTACAATCTTTTTCTTACATCAGGGTCTTCATACTGTCAGAGGGGCCTGCCACACAGGAGGCCTGAATGAATTGGACTTTTTATAGTAGAATTGAAGATAAATTACTATTTTTAGCTTCATTACAAAACTACTGCAGTACATTTCTGCAAGCCATTCCTATGTAGAGATCTATTTCTTAAATAAAAAAAAAAAAAACACACACAAAACAAACCAACTTTTAAATCTAAAGCTGTAGGAAACAATTTGAGTTGAAAAATCAAGTTTTATTTATACCTGCAGCTATGCAGGTATAAATTAAATACTTAAGTGACATTACATATGTCAAGTTGTCCAAACTAACACTTTGGTGAATTAAATACCATGGGCCATATTTTAAGGATGAATACAGATTATGTAATTATATTTGTAAATTTACTTGAAACAACTATTTCCTTTATATCATATTGTTTTGAAGTACATAAAAAATAGTAAGCTAACAAAGACTAACACAAGTTCATTCCTGAATGCAGAACTACTGATTCCTAACACATTCAGTTTCTAAAGTACAGTCTAGGGTGCAAAGTCCCGCCTGACAGTTTTGCATTTCCTTTAGTCAAACTTGGCATTCTATGTTGAAATCTCATTCTTAAAACAGAAAATCTACAAATCTGGGGGACAATGGCCTTTTCAATGATCTCACAACAGGGTTGAAAATGTTCCTATCTCCTTTTAATCAGTTGCATTTAGCACAGTATCAGAGCGCATCTGCCCTTCTCTACTCTCGGAGAATCCTGTTTTCCTGCAAGAACAAGCCAGACCTGTCCATTCAATCTAGTACAGCACAGCTCTCCCCTACCCAAGAGGCAGCGTTATCAGCTCCCAGACAAGCTACAAGCCTGGAAGCTCAACATTCATAACAAGTTCAAGGGGACTCAGTTCAGCAGAGTTGTTCTGATGAACACCATCCCTCACATGACTTTTCCATTATCATTTCTTCCTTTTCTTGCACTTGGCACAGGAAAAAATTGAACAAGTGAAAGGGTGGCAAGCAAGAACAAGTAACATTGGAGATGGGTGGGGAACAAAGCCAAGGGCATTGGGAGGAAGACGACTGCCAGAATAGCTTTGCTATCCCCAGTTTACCACTCACTAGCCTGGTCTGTTATTGCCCGTCCCTGAAAACTGCAGCTCTACAAGACAATGATGAGACAGTTTGAAACCGAGGAGTGTCTAAAAACAAGTATTGTCTTACACAATAAACAAGTGACTAGGATTTAAAGGCAACTTTTGAATTTAAAGGTCTGTTAGAGACACCAAGTGCCAAATTATTTGTCTAAACTGCAGCCAAACGTATTGGAGGCCACAGAAGTTCTGAAAAAAATTATTGTCACTTGTATAACTTTGTCTCGATTAATATGACATTGTATTTCAGGAAATTCATAACAAAACATTACTCCACAGCAGCCAGGCATGACTAAGCTTGGGAATCAGCCTTCATAAGAAGAGCAGTTTGCAGGTCAAAGTCAACCCAAGTCTTCACTTCCTCTGCTTCAGCTATGCAGTAGGAAAGGAACATGGAAATTGTATTGACCCTGTTAAGCCTTGTTGACACACACACCAAAAAAAAGCTATTTTTAGCTCCACTGTGGGGAGCGTGGGGACATTTTTTCTGGGTTATGGGTGGAATTTTTAAACTGGATTAGAAACAGGAAGAAGAGGCAATTTTAATCTGTAACTGAAGTACTCACACATGAAGCTAATCGGGAACAACTCCAAAACCCAATGAAGAAAAAGGAGAAGTCCCATTTTCCTGGTTTGTCTTAACTGGGAGTTGTCCCAGTATGGAATAAAAACACGCTTCCCCAAAGAGTTTGATTGCATTGCTGCCTTAAAGGCAGAGGCTGGAGAAACATAACAGGATCCCAACAAAACAGTCGTAGAGAAATGACGTTTCAATAGGATACTTAATGCAATCAGCCTCCCTGTCTTCAGATATACTTTGTTTTGTGAATTTTCTTCTTAAAATTAGCTTCTCTCAAAAGACAAATTTCATTACGTGTTCTTTTTGCAGTTTAATTTTTTGTTTTCTAATGGGAGGTGGGTTAAAGACCTCTATTTCCATGTAGTGCCTCACAGATGTGTGTTTAATAGTATAAACAGGTCTTAGTTTTCAACCTTGCCAGTAGAATCTGCTCAAACACGTAAAATATTAGTTGGAAGGTTCAACGACCCACCCATCATAATCAGACTTTTAACAGTGGCTCAAGATTAGTACAATCAATTCAATGTATCCTGCTGGTCATAAAGCTTTTATCAGAATAAAGTAAAGAAATTAAGACATTCATGATTATAATCATCCTGTAAGATGATGATAAATGCAGAAGGGGTGGAAGGGAAATTAAAGCCTGCCATCTCTGAGAACTCTGAGAACTAACTAACGGGCATGGAAAATTACAGGGTAGCACCACACAATTTTTTTCCTGCTTTTCAGACTCTCAGAAGTCAGAAAATTAAATGCTTAACACAAAAGCCCAAGTTCTGTAGTCAAAAATCCTAATGTTGGTCACATGTCCAAATGCAAACATAATGGTTTCTCTACAAAAGATCTCTCCTACTGACTACATAGTCCATAATTACAAAAGGCACTTCAGTATTCACCATTAAAATCATGCAATTGTCTTCTGTGTCTTTTCAATATTTATTGCCAACAGTTGGAAGCTTGTGTTAGAACTGTTCTACCCATTTTCGTATTCATTCCACAAACATTCCCATTTTTTGTTCCTAGAGTTTTGGTTTGGGGGTTTATTGGGGGTTTTTTTGTTTGTTTTTCTGGGCAATGCTAAAGAGAGACTCAAATGGTTTTGAGACAGTGTTATTTGCCCCATATTTTCTATTAGCTATATGAAGAAAGACTCAATAGCCTACTAAATATAAATCAATTTTGCACTAACAAATACAGTAGGTACTAAATACAGGGGGATTTCTTAAACAACTGCTTGTAGCAGAGATGAATTTCACAGAAGTCCATCCATATACAGAAGTCTGTGGCTATTGGCAGCTTTAAAGTAACAAAATTTGTTTAAAATAAATTAAAAAAAAAAAAACCAGGAACAAAGAAGCAAATAGGAAAAATGTTGTGACAGACAAGTGTCTTAGAGTAAACAGCCATACAGTAGCTTCTAGTTAGCACCAAGCTGTGATAAAAAGGATCTCAGTTTAGAGAATGGCATTGTGAAGAGTAACCATGGTGGCCAGGCCTGGAAAAGCAACCCACAGTATATCAGGTAGGAATAGTCTACTAAAAATAGGGTTAGAAGTTAGCTGTGATTAGAGGACTCCTCAAGAGCTGTCAGAGCAAGATACCACAATTCAGATACTTTTGCTGAGAGAAGGTTGGGTTGTTTTAAACAGCTTAATTAATCTACAGTCAAAGTAGTCAGGATTCATATCCATGACACCAGTTTAAACACAAGGGCTAAGTCTAGACAATCCAGTTACAACCAAGCCAAGCAAACAAATTGCCCTGAAGGAAGCACATCACCCCAGACTTAGTCTACCTGAAATCTTCATACAATTTTCCTTGGACAAGAACAACCTATTTTCTGAAAAAACTTAATTCGTGAAGCCTAGGTCCCAATACTTCATAGCCAAGTGGCAACTACAGCTACACAGTATTACTTCTTTAAACGTATTGTTAAAGATGTGATGATCATGAAAAAAATCCCACTCATGCACACTTTGAAGTAGACTGGTATTCATAGCGTACCAGGTTTGTTAAGTGAGGCAAGTATTCCAAAACCCAAGCAAGTTAAGTCCAAGTGACATTAAAGAGCTATCATTTGACAGCTAATCTGTGACGACTGGTCACACAGATACTCAAAGCCTTCCATTACAATAAATTTAGAAGGCTTGTTTAACAGGCTAAGATGACAACGATGTTTGGCTGATGAAGGGGTATCCCAGTAAGCCAGATCTTTGCACAACTGCCTCTGATCACCTGTCCGAATCTAAAGCTGTAATGGTTCCAGCTGCTCATGTTTCATCTAACCTCTTGGGTATACTGGTGTTTCACCTTGCTGTTACAAGACAACCTTGGAATAGACCTCCATGTGCTGTTAGGACTGAGAAGTCCATCACTGAAACAGGGGGGTCAGTGCTGTCCCAACTGCTAAACTCACACACCATAAAACAAACCAAAGAAAGAAATAAAACACAACAAAACCAATCCAGAAACACAAATCTCACACTTTGCTTGAGAAAAATCAGTTAAAGCACAATTCCGTCCCAACATTTCCACAATCATCCAAAGTATCAGGGCCACCTCCACTTTATAAAAGAGGGTTTTCTGGAAACCTCTTGATGCCAGGGAAGCCCTAACTGCCACCTCCAGAGATTACATGTTACAAATGGACACCACCAGCTTAGGGCTGAGCCAGTAAGGAGCTCTATGTTGCAGATCACTGGCTTATTACCATGACAACTCGCATCCAGAAACAAAAGGAACCAGCATGCTTTGGAAATTCTGCTCTGCCAGAACTTGCAACAGAAATATCTTGGTAGTACTATCATCAACAGAAAATACAGTGAGTTATTTTCTGTGACTGGCCTACAATCATTTTGTATTGCTGGCTTACAACCAACTAAAGCAAACACATAAAAAAACCCAAAACAAAACAAAAATAAAGTTTGTCTTTCCAAGCACACAGACAAGAGTGGCTATTTGCTGAAGTTAGACTGCCCCATTCTGTTCTGTTTTGGATAGTTTTAGCCTTATTTAAGCAAAATTGTGTTGCCTAGTTTCTTTGTATTTTTGATATTTTATAAAGCAGATATAAAAGCATGTGGAAGGGAGTAAAAAAAATTATACCATAACTGATATAAAAATGTTTATATCCCGATATACATCTTTTTTTACTCATGTGTTCAAAGAAAGCATTAAGATTCATTTAGACAGACACAATTTTCTCCACTTTTAAAACAATCAAATCCTAGTTTGGTTTGCACTTAAAAGCTTTGTCATTTGGTTTCATGTTTTAAAAGACGACAGGAAAGAATCATGTTCATTTGTTTTTTGGAGCAGTTGAATTAACAGCAGCATATTTCAGAGCGTTTCTTCCACAGGTATCAATCTTACTTGAAGCAGCAGGTCACATGAAAAGTGTAGTACAGTATACTGTATACTGAAGTACACATCTGCATGTCAAGTTAATCCTCACTCCAAAATTATTCTTGAAAGCTGCTGGTGGTCACATCCTTCCAGAGCTGGGATTACACTTCTGTGTGAAGGAGGCAAACATTAGAAAAATCCTCAAGTACTTCCCACAGAATAATCTCCAAGCCTGAATTTGTTAGCTGTGCTATTTCCTGTAACAGAAACCACATTTAATAATGTCAAATGTTTATCTTTCAGGATTCGTTTTCCTTCCTATAAGCAATGGTAGTATTCCAAATGGAACCCAAGCTTTCCATTGTTGTTCAGTTTGAGGGGGTTTTGTTTGTGGTTTTGGGGGGGCTTGTTTGTTTGGTTTGGTTCAATAACAGTCAGAGGTTAATTAATTTACATATCTCAAACAAACTTACACTGCTTTGATCCAGCTTGAGTGAAGTTTTGTCCTTTTAGAGGCAAAACACCAACCACTTAAAAATTTTCATGTTAAATGGGTAATCATCATAGAGGTCAAGCATCTGTAGTGTTACAATAGCAGGGAAGCATGGCCTCTCAGGTCACTGCTTTGAAACTAAAATGCAACTGTAAGTACCATAAAGCATGGAAAAAAACAGCCTTCCATTGCCAAATAAATTGCATTTACTCTCAGGTACTAGGAGAGCATTTGACATGTCAGTGAGCTAAGCTCACTCGCTAAAGCTGCCTCCTTTCTGACTCAGGCTAACACTCTGACCCTTTAATGGTCCAAATCCTATGAGCAGAGGTCATGCACACATACAACCAACAGCCAACCCACATGAGACTTGCCCTGCATGAAGGGCACACCAGCAAAAGCAGGTGGGTGAGCTGAGTTCAGCCCGTCTGGTCTGGTTCTGTTTATTAAGATGGAGTGACACAAAGCAGGTTCAGCTGATGCAATGGATCACTGCCCTTAACAAGGAAGCACTCGACTCTCTTGATTCAGTGTTACTCAGCACTGTACTCATAAGAGAAAGCCATCAGGAACACTAGAGAAGTTTAAGGAACATAAGAGAATCACACAGTGAAACCTCACTGGAATGCTCTGCCAGCCTCTAAAAAAATTAAAAATTCCTTCTGGAGGGAACAAGCCATTCAAACTGGCTTGGCTCTGCTGGTAAGTAGCGCTCAGAGGGAATGTGGAAACGCTATTCTAACATGCTCCAGTAGCAGCCCTACATAGCTCTCTTAGAACTTGGAATCTGTTGCAGCTCATCACACATGCTGAAGGGATTCATCAGATCTAAATCCACTTCCATGCATCTGATGGCTCAACACTAAGACCTAACACATACATTGTCAAATGTTCAGCTCAGTGCCTTAAAACACTGCATTTGTACCATGGGTCACAGAGATGGTCAGACAGACATGTTTTTCCACTCAGTAACACACAATACACAAGATCTTAAACAGGCTACAAGGTGTGAATAAAGCTGATCTGCTCTTTACTCTGTTCTTACTTTAGCTGGCTCTATACTTTCTGTTCAACAATTTTACCAATATCTGTGAAGAGACAGACAATACCTGGTTACTTTGTAACCAGGGACTTTGGAGTTAAGAACACAAAGCAACCAAAATACAGTGATTGCTTACAAACTGCCTACTGAACTACAGTTTCATTTCTAATAATGAAGCATCTGGCTGGCACATCACAACTGTTTAGCACTTTATTTGTTTACTGACATTCAAGAACATATCTCCATTTGTTATACTAGTTTCTCTGCTGCCACTAGCCCCAAAGACATTTAGAAGTCAGTGAGTGGCGCAGCTGCCAAAGAACCAACAGCAAGTGGTGTGTGTTTGGTTTCTGTATCCCACAACACCACATAAAAACCCTCTCTGCAGTACAGCAAAAAGATAATCTCTCAAAAGTTTAATCCATCCTATATTAAAGGGAACAAGTTTCAGCCTCCACAGCCTATCCAAAATGATATCCTAAGTGACATGGTTTGCTTACTGTAAGTTAACTATGCAAAGGATTAGAAAGATAACTGAATTCCTGGCACATAAGCTTGTTTTGAAAACAAGAATATTTGCCTAGATCTTAAGCATCATTATTTACAACTTTTAAGCTAAGTCTCAGTATACTAGTTGGTTTGTAAGCTATTTTAGACCAAGCACATAAGAACCATCAATTTACCAAATCTTAACAAGACACTGCTTATCAACAGATAAGCAAGCAGCACTTATTCTTAACCACTGAATGCATACCTTCAAAGCAGCTTAAAACCATGTGTTTGAACTCCAAAATTGGGCATTGAAAGTATGCACATTCATTACAGATTACTGCTTATCTCGAGTTAGTAATTTGCCACTGAGTTTGATGACTCACTTAACACTAAAAGCAATTTCAGACCTCAACTAAAGCATGGTCCTGAAATATCAGGCTCCTCGCCAAAGCACTCCAATGGATAATAGGTGTGATCTTTCCCATCAGTGCCCTACTGGATGTCCAACTCTAAACAGGTTTGAGCACCGCATTAATATCAAATCACTCCTATGGATGTATTAAGAAAAACACAAAATTAACTATCTGCTTACATAATCCTAGAATATCCTAAAATATGGAAGAGACACAACCATCTTTCCATTATTTTTCCTGAGTGTGGCACAAGAACATAGGAGTGGCAAATATGATTTCAAACAACAGTGAATGCTTCCTAAAGATAAACTGACCTAGAGTAATGCTGATTGACAAGAAATGAGTTCCATGCAGAAGCAAAGGCATCTCCTCTCTGGAAACCAGGTATTCAACAGGGGCTAAACATGGACTTTATTCCAGGAGCATCCAGTATGAACATGGTGAAGCCACAGGTCCTCAGCCCTCCTGAGCTTTGGATGCAAAAGAAGACGGATGATGATGGTGTGACTAAAAGCAGAGGACTCCTGCAAAAGGCCGAGCTTGATTACTGAGGTAAATCTGCTCCTGGGCTGCAGAGGGTTGGGAAGACAAGGCACAAGGACACCACATCTGTGGCATTTGACACAAGGAACCGAGATCCAGGCAGCCTTTTATTAGCTTTGACCTTCACTGGCCTTCAGCTGGTACCAGTCGAGCTAATTGCTGTTTCTACTCTCTGCTCTCCAACCTCACTGGAAAAGGCTTATTAAGTCAGGAGCCTGGAAATTCAACAGTCTCCATACATTTAGACAGCACTTCTCTGCTGGCAAAATAAGCCACAGAAACCCTGAAGATTCTGGTGCAGAAGATAGAGCCACAGGGAATTGTCTCAGGAGCAACAAGCTAACAAACTTGCTCTGTGGAAACCCAAAGTGTCTCTGCATCCTGTTCACTGCCCACAGTTCTACAAGAACAACTCAGGAGTTACTCAGGTGGTGTCTGCATTGTCAGAAGGTTTCCTCAGAGCCTGCCTACTGCCTCCTTGCAGTACCGTCTCAGCTAAAGTACCCAGCGGGACCTGACCTCTCCTTGAAGGATCATCACAGCACATGTAATCTAGATAACAACTGACAGGGTAATCTGTAACCATTGAGACTTTCTCCTTTTAAAACAACATCCTCAGTTACATTTAACATAGATCATTATTATTATTTCTAGTGTTCAACATATCAAAGGGTGGCTCTCTGCCAGATTTTATCTATTTAACCAGCAAGTGGTTAGAAGCTTCAGGCAAACTGTCTAGTTCAAGAAACAGCAGTCACACTAAACTTGCCACAAGTGCAAACAGTGATACAACTACAGTGATTTGGGGTTATAAAGACACTGTTTCTACCTACAGGACCCGTGCACTTCTGTCAAAGTTCCTATTGTGTCTTGTTAGACGTTCTGCCTGCATGCTCTCACCAGGATTTTTAACCCATTTCATAGAATGGTAAGGTTGGAAAGGACCTCAAGCATCATCTAGTTCCAATCCCCTGCCATAGTCAGGGACACCTCCCACTAGTACAGGTCACTCAAGGCCTCCTCCAACTTGGCCTTGAACACCTCCAGGGAGGGAGCAGCCACAAGCTCCCTGGGCAACCTGTTCCAGGGCCTCACTGTAAAGAACTTCCTCCTAACAGCCAGTTTAAATCTCCCCTCTGCCAGTTTAAACCCATTGCCCCTTGTCCTGTCATTACAAGACTTTGTAAATAGTCCCTCCCCAGCCTTCCTGTAGGCCCCCTTCAGATACTGGAAGGCTACTATAAGGTCTCCTCAAGGCGTTCTCTTCTCCGGGTTGAACAACCCCAATTTTTGCAGCTTGTCCTCATAGCAGAGCTGCTCCAGCCCTCTGATCATCTTTGTGGCCTCCTCTGGACCCGCTCAAACAGTTCTATGTCCTTCCTGTGCTGGGGGCTCCAGAACTGCACACAGTACTCCAGATGGGGTCTGAGGAGAGCAGAGTAAAGGGGCAGAATCCCCTCCCTTGCCCTGCTGGCCATGCTGCTCTTGATGCAGCCCAGGACTCAGCTGCTGTCTGGGCTGCACACACACTGCAGGCTCATGTTGAGCTTTTCATCAACCCAGACCCCAAGGTCCTTTTCCTCAGGACTGCTCTCCAGCCATTCACCACCCAGCCA
>VWYK01114960.1:8380-18867 GCA_013399775.1 Semnornis frantzii | reverse complement strand
GCCTGTCTGGATGTGTTCCTGCGGGTCCTGAGCTAGAATGTCTGGACCTGTTCTGGCAGGGGCTTTGGACTCAATCTCTTTGGGTTCCTTCTAACCCCTGACATCCTGTGAGCCTGTGACTTTGAAACACTGAAGATCACTGTAGCCTGGAGAAGAGGAGAGTCAGAGGGAACCTTATCACTCTCTACAACTACCTGAAGAGAAGATGTAGTCAGGTGGGGGTCAGGCTCTTCTCTCAGGCAATTTGTGACAGGACAAGAGGGCATGGTCTGAAGCTGCACCAGAGGAGGTTTAGGTTGGATACTAGGAAGCACTTCCTGATGCACAGGAGAATTAGACACTGGAATGGACTGCCCAGGGAGGTGGTGGAGTCACCATTCCTGGAGGTGCTTAAGGAAAGATTGATGCCATGGTCTGGTCAATGTGGTGGTGCTAGGTCGTAAGCTGCACTTGATGATCTCAGAGGTCTGTTCCAGTCTCAATAATTCTGTGATTCTGCACTCTGACCTCTCATTACCACCAGCCTCTGAGTGCTGTTTCTCCTCTGACAGGTGGCTTTGTGCTTTGCTTGGGATGCTCATCGTGGGAATCAGTATTTTATGTGTAAGTTCTAAGTGTTTGTGTTTCCATCTTCAAATATGTGCTCTCCCTCTGTGAGATTACTGAGTTACAGGCTATGGGATTAAACAACCTACAGCTAACAGTTTCCAGATCAGAGTTTTGACTGCTTTCACATTTCAGTGCTTCAATTTCCTTGAAGGAAGGCTGGTTGTGAAAGGAGGAGGATAATCCTGGGGTTTTTTTTCTGAGCTGTCACTCAACAGTCTATTCTTGCTTAGAATAATAAGTGTGTCAGTGGTTTAATGACACTGTTGTGGCCCAGAAGAATCAAACTCTAACCTGCACATCTGCACCAAGAATGCCATCCCTACTCTGACAGCTTACCTTAGAAAAAGTAAGAAAAGAAAAAGAAAGCAAACCCCACCAGCAATGTGCAGCCTGACAGAATTGACTGCCTGAAATTTCCTTTACAGGTACCATTTGCTAAAAACATTTATGGGCTCATAGCACCGAATTTTGGAGTTGGATTTGCCATTGGTAAGAAAAATCACCGAGACTTCTTGTGGGGTAATGTAGAATTTCTTTTGTGTGAAGTTACATGGAAAATTAGTTTTGGTGCCATCCTGGTCTTGCTGAGCTGTGGCCCACACTGCTAGGTGGAACAAGAAGCATTAAAGGATGCTGCTGTGGCTGCTGCCAGACAAGCTGGGTTCTGAAGTTTGCCTGTCCAAAACTGCTCCACTGACCTAAAAAGATCTTTCAAACTGTCTGTGGATATACATACACTGTTTGCAGAAGGGGAGCCATGTGCTGTCCAAAACCTCACAGTCTTTCCTGTTGTGGAAAAATAAAATACATACAGATTTCCATTCAGCAAGACTCGGACAGGTTGAGGGTTGGGCAGGGAGAAATTGAATGAAATTCAACAGGGACAAGTGTGGAGTCTGGCACCTGAGAAAGAACAGCTCCAGGGATCAGTATAGGTTGGGGTCTGACCTGTTGGAAGGCAGTGAGGGGGAAAAGGATCTGAGGGTCCTGGTGGATGGGAGGTTGAGCATGAGCCAGCAAAGTGCTCTGGTGGGCAGGAGAGGCAATGCCAGCATGGGGTGGGTTAGAAGGGCTGTGGGTAGTAAGTCAAGAGAGGTTCTCCTGCCCCTCTGCTCTGCCTTGGTGAGACCACATCTGGAGTACTGTGTTCAGTTCTGGGCCCCCCAGTTCAAGAGGGACAGAGAGCTGCTGGAGAGAGTCCAGCACAGAGACAGAAAGCTGATGAAGGGAATGGAACAGCTCTGTTATGAGGAGAGCCTGAGGGAGCTGGGGCTGTGCTACTTGGGGGAGACTGAGAGGTGACCTCAGCAATGTTCATAAACATGTAAAGGTGAGTGCCAGGAGGCTGGAGCCAGGCTCTGCTGGGTGATGCCCAGTGACAGGACAAGGGGCACTGGGTGGAAGTTGAGGCATAGAAAGTTCCATGTAAATATGATGAGGAATTTTTTCTCTGTGAGGGTGACAGAACCCTGGAACAGGCTGCACAGGGGCATTGTGGAGTCTCCCTATCTGCAGATATTCAAAGCCCACCAGGAGGTGTTCCTGTGTGATCTGTACTAGGTGATCCTGCTCTGGCAGGGTGGTTGGACTGGACGAGCTTTTGAGGTCCCTTCCAGCCTCTGAGTGATTCTATTAAAAAAGAAAAACAAAAAACAAAACAAAACAAAACCCCAAACAAACAGAGGCTTCATGTTTTGTTCATCAAGTAGGAATCCCCAAGTGTCTCTTTTAGCTAATATGTGTGAACTTTGCTTCTCTTGGACCATGCAGTTGGGCTGGAGTGGTGCCCATGGCTTGGTTTTTAGTGCTTGGCTGGTCAGTAAGTGTTAAGGGGCACCTTCAGACAGGAGGAATGCATGGTTAGGATAGAAGCTGCAGCACAACTACAAATCCTCAGTATCTTGGCAGTTCTTTCAGCTGCCTTGTGCTATTTCTTGCTATTTATGAGAGTGTGGCTTAAAAGATATCTTAAAAGCACTGTAATCATTTTTATTGACTGGAAGCTAATGCAGTCCTGTAGACCTATGGTAAATGTAACTTCCTATAAAATAGCTTCCCCCCAAATGAAAGCTGCTTTGCTGCTCATGTGTGGTAAGAGCCTTCACACAGACGCAGCTGCTGGGAAGCATTTGATGTGCTTTAAGTTTGCATCTCTGGCAAGCATCACACATCCATGCATGCCCTCAGACACTGTAAAGATCACAGCACAGGTAGCAGAGGGATTGAATCATAGAATCATAGAATGGTAAGGTAATGGTAATGGAAGAGTAAGAGAACTCAGATTTTAAAGAATTTAAACTTATTTAAGAATAAACATCTCTTTAGTTGCTTTTGTATCCCCTTTTAGCACAGACCACAGAATGTCAGGGGTTGGAAGGAACCCAAAGAGATTATTGAGTCCAACCCTCCTGCCACAGCAGGACTAGACAATCTAGCTCAGGTCACACAGGAATGCATCCAGACAGGGCTGGAAAGGCTCCAGAGAAGGAGACTCCACAACCTCTCTGGGCAGCCTGTTCCACTGCTCTGTGACCCTTACAGTAAAGAAGTTCTTCTTCATGTTGAAGTAGAACTTCCTGTGCTGTGGTTTATGTCCATTACTCCTTGTCCTATCAAAGAGCACAACTGAGAGGAGTTGTCCCCTCCCTCTTGACCCCCAGCCCTCAGATCTTTATAAATGTTGATTACATCCCCTCTAAGTGTTCTCTTCACCAGCCCCAGGTCCCTTAGTCTCTCCTAGGACAGTGCTCCAGCCCGTTCATCATCTTCACAGCCCTCTGTTGGACTCTTTCAAGTAGATCTCTGTCCCTCCTGAACTGGGGAGCCCAAAATTGAAGGCAATAGTCCAGGTGAGGTCTCACCAGGGCAGAGTAGAGGGGGAGGAGAACCTCCTTTGGTCTGCTGGCCACACTCCTGTTAATGCACCCCAGGATCCTATTGGTCTTCTTGGCCACCAGGGCACATTGCTGAGCCATGGATAGCTTCTTGCCCACCAGCTCCCCCAGCTCCTTCTCCGCAGGGCTGCTCTCCAGCCAGCCTGTACTGGCGCAGTTTATTGTTCCTTCCCAGGTGCAGGACTTTGCACTTAAGAAGAAAAAAAAAAAAGACATTAAAAGGAAGAAGGCAGCAAAAGAAACCATCAGTATTTTCCTGCCCTCTGTTTCCCTTCCCCATGAGCAGGCATGGTGGACTCCTCCATGATGCCAATTATGGGCTACCTCGTAGACCTGCGCCACGTGTCAGTCTACGGCAGCGTGTACGCAATAGCTGACGTCGCCTTTTGCATGGGCTTTGCCATAGGTAAGTGCAGCATTTGCCCCACCACAACACACCCCTGTGAAAAGAGAATGTGCTGGGATGCCAGGTGTGAAGCCCAGTGGCATTCCCAGGCTCCCTGTGCAGGGCTGTTGTGGTTTGACGAGCAGACGGATTGCTCTGTTGCTCCAAAAGGGAGTTCACACAACGCTCACGCAGTGGATTGGGCAGTATTGGGAAGTTGAAATGGAGAAGCAATTCACAAGCTAGAATGGTACAGTTCTGCATAGCAAAGCATACAAAATGCAAAGCAACCCATAACATGGGTTTAACACAGAAGCTTATTAAGCCAAAGCTTTACACAAAACCTCCCCCAAATCTAAACCAAACCCCACCAGATGCTTACCATAAACTGGAGTGTTCTTTCTTCCCCCTCTCCATTGCTGGGCTGGTTCAGGCTGGCCATGCCCAAACTGCCCTCCCTTGTTTCTCCCTCCAGAAGCCCATCAAGTCTGCACTACAACCCTCATGCCTAGGCTGTAACTACACAGTAAAAGTACCAGGAGGTAAGAAAGGTGCCTGTCAAGGGAGAAGAGAGGGAAGAAGGAGGAAGAAAATAACTTTGCAGCCAGATTTATAGGGAGGTAGGACACATGAGTATGAAATACAAGGATTACACTTTCCAGTACAGCTCCTGGAGGTCTGTAACTGTGGTCCTTAAAGGCACCACCCAGCCTCAGATTGCCATAAGGGCTTCCTGTTTTCTGTGACAGACTAAAGCAGAGGCATCTGTTGCTCCTCTCTGCCATGCAGCTTTATTAACGGTAAGAGGCTTGAAGGAGTCAGGCACTGAAGACAAGTAGGATATCCCTCAGAAAGGGGCCTTGGACCTGTAAAATTTAACACCACAGATGTGCTCCTAACAGTCTGTGAAGGGAGTAACTCCCCACTGACCCCTTTCCTCCTTGAGAGCACAATCCAGATGCACTCTGCCTAGAAGCATCTTTGGTTTCTTCAGCGAAAGCAGAGTGTGGAGGAAGGAGCCAGGGACAGTTTTATGTTATAATTACAAACATGTCCTCCCATCCCTCAAATCAATTTGTAAAGCAGGAGTTGTGCATATAAAATTAGTGGTGTTGCAAGTGGCTGCTGCTGAGTGATCTTCTTCAGAGATTTGAGGTTTCGTTCGTGCCAGGTCCCTCTGCTGGTGGTGCCATTGCAAAGGCCATCGGATTTCCTTGGCTCATGACAATTATAGGGATTGTGGATATCCTCTTTGCTCCCCTCTGCTTTTTCCTTCGAAGCCCACCTGCCAAAGAAGAGAAAATGGTAAGCATAATGCCTTTGGTAAGCAGGGCTTCTTTCTTCGGGGTTGGTTTGTGTTTGGTCCTTTTTTTTTTTTTCCAAGTGGAGGAAAAAAAAAACCCCATAAAGGTTAACAATTCTGCATCTTTGCCTCTAACCTCCCCAAAATGGGAGCAACACAGTTTATTCCTCCCTCTTGCATGCTCTCTGGAATGAACTCCCCCTTCTTTTTAGTGCCCAAGATGTGTAAAGAAAAGCTTTTAATTAGTTACAAAGTCACAGACTCAATCACCACAGAACAGGGTGCAGCAGTCATTCATCTGCAACAGCCTCAGCTGTGGTGGCAGCAGTGTAAAAGGCAGTTTTGTATTCCTTGGAGTTCCAGAGCTGTACTGATCAATTTTGGTTCATTCCTTCATGTACCTCATCTTGGTTTTGGTTGGTTGGCTTGATTGGTTCTGTTTTTTTGTTTTGCAGCCCTCTGACCATCTTTGTGGCCCTCTTAATATTAACACTCACTCTTTTCTTTTAGGCAATACTCATGGATCACAACTGCCCTGTGAAAACAAAAATGTACACCCAGAACAACATTCAGTCCTACCCCATAGGTGAGGAAGAAGAATATGAAAGTGATGAGTAACATGAAAAGCCATATGACATGTTTTTTGGTGTACAAAATGCAGTGTTTCATGTGAAACATCTCATCCAGAACTAGGTTTTAGTTGTACTGTACATTTGATAGTGAAATGGTCACAAAACCCAAAGGTAGAGAATTCATTGCCCATGGTTATAAGAAGCAGGCTGCTAACCACCTTATAAGGGGGAGGGAGAGCTTTTGTAGAGGGTTTGTACAGCATTAATCTTTAATTTGTGCATTTAAGTTTGTTGAATATTACACTATTTTTAATTAAATGTGCAGAAGAAATCTGTACATATGTGAATTTTAACTATTATGGCTCTTAAAAGTCAGCTCACTGACATGCAATGCTTCCTGTTTTGTTTGGAGTCGTGAGTTACTGCCAAGAGTTTGGAAGGGGAAAAGCAGAAAAAAAAATATCCAAATCCTTTGAAATTGTATCTTTGTAAGTACAGGGAGAGGAGCTGAAGGCTGGAATTCAGACTGGGGGCACTGCTGCCACATTTGGGATCAACTTTAGGTCATACATGAGTAAAATAAAAGGCACAACTTCCTTGCCTATTTAAAACAAAGGAATCACAGAAGGTCAGGGGTTGGAAGTGATCCCAGAAGATCATAGAATGGTTTAGGTTAGAAGGGACCTCAAGGATCATCCAGTTCCAACCCCCTGCCATAGGCAGGGACACCTCCCACTAGAACAGGTAACTCAAGGCCTCCTCCCACCTGCCCTTGAACATCTCCAGGGAGGGAGCAGCCACAACCTCCCTGGGCAAGCTGTGCCAGGGTCTCACCACCCTCACTGCAAACAACTTCCTCCTAACATTCAGTTTCAATCTCCCCTCTGCCAGTTCAAACCCATTGGCCCTTGTCCTGTCATCACAAGCCCTTGGCAATAGTCCCTCCCCAGCCTTCCTGTAGTCCCCTTCAGATAGTGGAAGGCCACTAGTCCAAAGCCCCTGCCTAGAGCAGATCACACAGGATCACATCCAGGTGGGTTTTGAATATCTCCAGAGAGGGAGACTCCAGAATCTCCCCTGAAACCCCTCCACAGTTCTTCCTGAACCACTTGAGCAAGGTTGGGGAAATCACATTTTAAATAGCTAAGTGCATTACTCTTAGGCAGCACTACTAATGAAGTTTTAATTAGCTAAGCAGTTGTGCAACAGGAACCTCCCCAAACACAAACCGTGGGTGTGAATGTGCATTCCCTTTCCCTTGAAGGGACTAAGAGCAGCATGAGGATGCCTTTTATATTTTTCATTTTTTATTTTAGATGCTGCTTAAGCAGCTGGTTAAGAAAAGCCACAGTAGTTAGTCTTAACCTACACTGAAAGTAAGCTGGTAACTTAAGCAGTCCAAACAAAAACCTGCTTTACCTGTGCTGGCAAACACATCCAGACACTCAATATAGAGCTAGTTTGGGGAAATGAATTAAAAAAATATCACCTTTGCTAAAAGTAGGGGAAAAGGAGACCATTTTTTGGCACACAGTTTAGTGCAAGTGAAGCACTGGTAGCAGGAATTCCCTGTCTGCACCGAGAAAAAAAATCAGACTTCAAAAGAAAGGATTTTAAGACACTTCCAACATCTTTAGCAACCGTGGTGTACCTTTTCATTTGTAAAATTAAAGATCTTTATGTGCCTTCTTTCATGTAACTGCAGATGTTTTCTGTACTATGGCATAGGTACTATGCTTACATATAGTTTTGTAAGGCATATATACGATGGTGAGAGAAATGCAAAAGGCAGAGTGGATCAAACTTCCAGCATTGCTTTGTCACTAATGATACATTTGGGCTGCACTAAAATAAAGTTCTCTGAAAGCAGCTCACGATCTGCTGTAATAAAGAGTAAGTAATTAAAACACAAAGGGTCCTCCCTCATCGTTTGCCTCGTGCACTGTGGCTTACTGCGTGCTGGGGAGTGGGAGGGGGGAGAAGCCAATAGATAGGAGTTGTGGGCAAGCACTTCTCATTTCTAGTCTGTGTCTAAGGAGAAAAATTGTCACTTGGGGTCATAAATCATAGAAAGGTCTGGGTTGGAAGGGACCTCCAAAGCTCATCCAGTCCAACCACCCCCCCCTGCAGTCAGCAGGGACATCCTCAACTAGATCAGGTTGCTCAGAACCCCGTCCAGCCTCACCTTGAGTATCTCCAGGTGCCTCGACCAGCTCCCTGGGCGACCTGCTCGTGTCCCACCACCCTCATGCTGCAAAACTTGTTCCTAACATCCCAGTTTAAGTCTGCTCTTCTCTAGTTTGAAGCCATTGCCCTTGTCCTAGCACTGCAGGCTTTTGCATTCTCTCTTCAGCCTTCTTGTAGGTCCTTCAGGTACTGGAAGGCTCTACTAGGTCTCCCCAGAGCCTCCTCTGCTCCAGGCTGAACAACTCCAGCTCCCTCACCCTGTGGTCATAGCAGAGGTGCTCCACCCCCTTGATCACTTTCATGGCCCTCCTCTGGACCAAATGCAAGCAACTTGTTTAGTTAACTGGGGTGGCTTCCAAAAATCAGTCTGTCATGGGGCTGCTGGTCTGAGCTTTAGCACTTGGGAAACAGCTGAGACCACAATGAGCGGCACCAGGGGACATCCCTGTATGATCTTTAAGTAAGTGTGAAGATTGTGAGGAAACTTTGTATGAGGTTTAAAAGGTGTTGAGAGGCCACCCAGTACATCCTACTGGTGAGCTGGAAAATCCACTGGCAGATGGTGTAGTGATGCTTTTTCAGCTGTTCTTTTGAATGGATGGGAACCCTTCCTTCAGAGCAGAGCTGTTTGGAGACAAACACTAATATAGCTTAGCACAGAATCACTATGGTTGGAAAAGACCTTCAAAATCACAGAATATTAGGGGTTGGAAGGGCCCTCAAGAGATCATCCAGTCCAACCTCCCAGCCAGAGCAGGATCACCTAGAGTAGGTCTCACAGGAGCACTTCCAGGCAGCTTTGGAATGTCTCCAGACGAGAATACTCCATAACCTATCTGGGCAACCTGTTCCAGGGCTCTGTCATCTTCACAGGGAAAGAGTTCCTCCTTGCGTTCATGTGGAACCTCCTATGCTCCAGCTTGCACCCATTGCTCAGTGATACCCAGTGACAGGACAAGGGGCAGAGCCTGGCTCCATGCTCCTGCCACTGTCCTTCATGTTTATAAACATGAATGAGGTCACCTTCCAGTCTCCTCCTCCCCATGCTAAAGAGCCCCAGTTCCTTCAGCCTTTCCTCCTAAGGTTCCACTGCCTTCAGCATTTCGTGGCTCTGCCCTGGAGTCTTTTAAGCAGTTCCCTGAGGTCTTTCTTGAACTGAGGGGCCCAGAACTGGACACAGTATTCCAGATGCAGCCTCACCAGGGCAGAGTAGAAGGTAAGGAGAACCTCTCTCAACCTACCAACCACTCCCCTTCTATGCCACTCCAGGAGGCCTTAAAAAATACCAAACAAATTTCCTTAGCATTTTATGAAGTTCTCTATACCTATAATCAAACCCTGCAGAATAAAGATAAATGAGTATGCAAATAGAAGGAATGCAAAGCCCAAACAATCCAACAATCAGCAGGTTTTATTTCATGTCCACTCTGTGGCTTCCTTCCAAAGCTTTTCCCTTTAAGCAGTGGCATTAGACAATTACTGCAATACAAACGGCTTAAAAAAAATTAAAATAATTAAAACACAATGCACAGAAGTTGATAATTTAGCAAAACTATTTTATTAAGGCTTATTCTCAGGATAAAATAACAGCCAACAAAAAAAAAAAAAATAATAATCAAGATGAGGCAGATCATCTGCAAATGTGTGCAGCTGCCACCCAGTCAGATATCATTAAGTCAAGATATTCTTGGTTTCTGTGGTATTCTTTATTTTCATCTATATACAGTTAAGCATGAAGCAAAGATTACGCCAGGAATGTAGTCTTAACCAACCTTTCCCCTCGAGATTCACAATTAATGCCACAGAGGAATTAACATTTTCCTTCTTAGCACTAAAATACAACTAATTGCCTCTTTCTTTATTTTTTTTTTTCCCCCTCACCCTCATTCAGTATACTTAAAAATATTGCACTACCTTTAATTTCTCTCTTACAATCATCATTAGACAGAGGAAAACTATATCCAGCTTTTCTCACCCCACTGTATCACACGAGTCAATTAAAAAAAGAAAAGACCATGGTGGTGGTTTTGAAATTGGCTATTTGCGTTGTTTTCGCAGCTCCTTCATGTGTACCAGGGTTTAAATGATGTACTTGGATATATTTGAAAACCTCTACAGTAGTCAAGAAGAGCAAACACTGATGGAGATTGAAAGCAGATCGCCACCAATGCTAAGCCACTGAGAACATGGGAGTGGGGAAGTCTTAATACGCGTTTCAAGCAAGTATAGGTTAAATAAGTTTTAGTCGGTAAGGGAAGCTAATTTTGTGCGATTATTTGCTGAAGCTTAAATTTCAGAGGTGTGTCACATGCCTGTTTTAGCATGGATAGTGTTTTCCATACATCAACGAAAGGAGCATCAACTGCCCAGAGCCCACGGAAAAAAAGTGCAAGTAGTTGCATGAGTGGAAGTAACTCTTCTGCTTTTCCACCTGTGAAACCACAAGTGAATTTAATGGAGACGGAGATTTACAGACTGCCTGGAATTTTCAATGAGTTATTTCACCATCTGATTCAACTCCATTTCCACTTTTTTTT
>VWYK01114947.1:0-14047 GCA_013399775.1 Semnornis frantzii | reverse complement strand
TCTTATTAAGATTAAAAACACACTATTTCTTAGCACTCCTTTTAAAAAAAAATATGAAAAAACAAAAACTTTTGATTTTATAGTATGTTTTTATCAGCATGATAAGTTCATCTTAAGTTCTGACCTTACCTCCTCCTTTCTAAATACTAGGTTAATGCTTACTAAGCACAGAGGAATTCTAACGTTCAACTTCTGTGGAAGTCTGAGTAAGGAAATGGTGAGATACTTTTTATATATATCTACATATATATACCTATTTTATATATATACACACGCACCTATTGTAAATTTTATTTCTTTATATGTTTACGCATTTTTATATACATATGCAGGGAAAAGATTTTCTAACATTGAATATCTGATTAATGATTTTTGCCTTCTATTTCTATGTACCAGAGGAGGCTGTTTAATTAGAAAAGTATATTATATTTCATAGTTTGTCCAAAAATAAATGATATGAATGTAATGAAACACAGTTGGAATGAAATACGTGACAGTAGCAGTAAAAGAGGAAGACAATATGAGTTAAGCTGTGTCTACTTACAAGAAAGGGGAGTGGCTTCAATGTCACATGAATATATCTTTAATTTTCTGCATTATGTGAAGACTTAGACATTTCATCTGGCAAATAAACACCTCTCCACATGCCCTTTATTAACATTAATACTTGGTAGCAAATTTTTGTTTGTATCTACAAGGTGTGTGATTTGCATTTCTATACTTACTATTAGTGTTGCAACCACTCTCTGAAGTGAAAAATAGAATTCCATCTCCTAACACACACTGACTGCACAAGGAGAAAAATCTCAGAGTCACATTGCCAGCAGCAGCAAACACAAGACATTAGCTTATCAGCAAGGAAAACAAAAAAAGATTGCAAAAGCTACAATACCATATTTATTTCTGATATTGTATCTATGCTTGCAATATCCAGGCTCATTCCAATTGACACAGGACCATCTGGAAAAAAAATAAAGAGAGAGAGAGAGAGAGAAAGTCAGAATCTAGCACATAACCCTTTAATACTCAGCGTTCAGGAGAACTGTCTACAAAATCTACATGATCCTTTTTTCCTTCTCTGAAGTGTTTAGTAGCTACTTTTCACAGGAAATCTTCCTCAAATTTAGATTATGAAAGAATTTTAACAATTTCATAACCAAAGTACAATACTTCAAGTTTATCGTTATCTTAGTTTTAATAAACGTCCTTTATTTAAGAAGTATCTCCTGGCTTATATGATTATTTCTTTCCCAGAAATAAAGTGCTGGGGAAAATGTTGCACAACAAGCTGTGGAAGGTATGATCCCCATGGTACATCACACCCTTCTGCTCTGAGGTTCAGAGCAGTGGAAAGAATTCCTCCAGTTGCAACATCTGGTCCATCAGATGTTAGGAAACCAAGGAGATGCTCCTGGCAATGTCACATGAGAAATATGCAGATGGGATAGCTGAGTTCATTTACTGCTTATTTAGGAATGCATTGTCTGTATTGTGTAGCCACATTTTAAATATCAAGGTTTCGACCATTAGCAGTTAAAGTGATTCAACTACTTGCATTTACAAGCTGGACATAATCATTCTTACAATATTAATATCAGTTGAAGGTTTATTCAGTGTGATTAAACAGCTTATCTAAGGGGTTGTCATGGTGTTATTGTAAAGTCAGCATGCTCAGGCTCTCATTTCCTCGTGAATGTGCATTTCGCAGTGTCAGAAGAAAGATCGCCAGCTGTGCATTTTGAAACACAGACTATGTGCAGTGCTTTCCTGGAAAAAAGACATCATTCCTGGTTGGAGATGTGCAGAATCATTAACAGAATGCAAGTACAAGGGAAGTCAAATTACATAAGTGCATCTTCCCAAGTAACTGAGAAGCAGAGGGTGCAGTACTGAGAAATGCAGAAATACATGAGATGAGAGCTGTGTATATGATGATGCCTGTACATCACAGCCACAGAACCAAAACCCTCTTTGCAATGTATTATGTACATACATCTGATATGCTTCCAAATGGCATTTAAAGGAAGCTGGGTCCGAACCTATCCTACTGAGCAACACTAAAGAAAAAACAGCCATTCTGAGTGGTATCAGTGAATTATTTGGGTTTTTTCTCCCCTATATTTTCCATAAGTAATGCAAGTGTTATACTTGTAAAACATCTAGCACTTCTGACAGAATCTGTAAATGCTTTATTCTGGACTCTGCTAAAAGTTGAAAAATAAAGCTCCAGCATAAAGCAGGACTGTAGGCTTGCAGCATCCCCCTACGGTAATCTACGTGTTTATTATATACTATAAATTGTATTTTGGACTAAAAGACTTTGGAGGCAACTTTGGAACAAAATCACTCAACTAAAAAGTTGTCAGATCATTGACAGCTTGCTCTTCTGTTTCTTTCCACTCTTTCCAGGTTTTGCTACTCCAAAAGCATGTTTGTTTTGTCCCTCCAGAATTAAAACCAAGATCCTCTAAGAAAACTCAGCTCAACTTTCTAGGGAGCAACAACAACAGAGTCAGCTGATACTTATGCCTGCCATCATATTATATCATTATTACAGGTACAATACTGCCAAGCCTCAAAAGGTATGTCAGACTTTTAAAAATAATTTAATTTTAAAATAAGTGCAATTTATAATCCTTTTTCTGTAAACACTTTCCACAGACTCCCATGGATGACTGTAACAGAGCATATTGTTGCCAACCTTTGCACAAGAATTTTGGGGGGAACCTCATCATCCAAGCCACATGCTTAGTGATGGACCAGCCTAAGGTGATGACAATGCTGGGAAATATGGCTGGGAATAACCAACTTCTTTCCTATTGTATCCTATTTTTATTGGAAGGAACAACACCTGATCCTTACCTAGTTAAGTTGCCACAGGTTGGGAGAAACGTTCATTATCAATATTTCAGCATAATCAGTTCTACTGGGAGGAAAAACTGAATTTCCAGAAAAAACTACTGAAATTAAATTAGCTTTCATTTCTCTGGAATGGTAGACACAGCACTTTTTATCTCTCTCCCTTCTTTCCTGTTTGTTATTCAGCGTTTTGAAAAATACAACAGAATTGTGGTGCTGGGTGACTCCCAGTCACCAAAAGACATCCACCTCAGGTTAGGAGGCAGCTCAAGCTCAAATACATTGTCACAGCACAGACTCGGGTGCTAAGTTGTGGCTGCTCCGCTAGACCTGACAGTCTTTGTGGCCCCAGCTGTTGTGTTGTGCAGCCAGTCAGCCTGCCAGGCCAAGCACTTGTGACAACTCAGCAGAAAGCTACATCCACTCAGATACAGCAACAGGGAGAAAGACTTGTGGGAAAAGCAAAACAAACAAACAAAAACACCAAACACACCACCACAACAAAACACTGTGTCAAAACCAGGTCAGCAGACCAGATGAGGCAGTCAGTTCCTACATTTCCATATGTTTAGCAGGAGTTGTATGTATAATGACAAGTTCAGAACTCGTCTTCAGAATACTGATCTTCAGAAGGAAACTAAAGTCAATCTGTCCTGTACCAGTGAAAGGTGCCTTCAAAACATGGCAAAGAAATACCAAAGGATGCCTCTTATTACACAGTCTGATGAACATGAACTCCAATGAAGTTAAAACGTATGTATAAAGACTGCTACTTTATGCACTTTACAGATACCCAAAGTAATCCCATCTGGAACAGGCTACCCAAAGAGGCTGTGGAGTCTCCTTCTCTGGGGACTTTCTAAACCCACTTGGATGCGTTCCTATGTGAACTACCCTAGGGGATCCTGCCTTGGCAGGGAGGTTGGACTCAATGATCTCTGGAGGTCCCTTTTGACCTCTAAAGTTCTGTGATTCCATGATTCTGCGGGAAGGGAGCCAGAAGAGTGGTAGACAGCCTACCTAAAAATGAGGTTTTGATCACTGTGGTTATCACGGTCTGTTAAATATTGTACCGATAAAGTAAACGACGACTGCATCACATATGTGTTTGTAATTCTGAAGACCTACTATTTCTCTTAGGGTAGGTTGCTACTGTTAGTGCTGGCCATTTTCCAGTTAGGGTAAGAGAGCTGAAACAATTCTGACATTTGGAAATACCTCAAAAGGAGTGTTTTTTTGAAAGAGCACCTCATCCTTTCAGCAATATTGGATAGAATACTATGTATGCAACACTAACAGAGAATTAGAAGGAAAAGAAATACTACCCTGATTTATTATAGTTTCATGAAAACCCATTTCTGCCTGCCCAGTTACCATATTTGCTTTAGTTTAGAGTACTACAGGACTGTTAGATAAAGTGATGTGTTGTGCTTTGATTTTTTCAGTGTATTTAATTTCCTACTGCAAGACAACTTTCTTGACAAATATAGGTTATGTGAAGAGACTAGACAGATTAAGATAGGTTCTCTGACAGATCTTAGCTGTAATTGTGGGTATGAAGACATCAGAAGACAGACCCATTTCTAGAAGGAATCAACTTCAATCTTATTTGCTCACATCAATGGTCTTTAGAGAAATGATGTAGCTTCACTAGTACGGTTTGGGGACATGATGAAAATTGGTGTGGATGGTAGTACTAACAGCTTGTTAAATCATTTGTCAAGCAAGCATATTTTAATACAGCCAATGTAAGCAGCTAACATGGGGACAAATAACACAGGCACTGCATACAGGGTAGGAAACCATCTTGGCAAGTAGTGCTTTTTGGAAA
Source organism: Semnornis frantzii (assembly GCA_013399775.1). Taxonomy (NCBI): domain Eukaryota; kingdom Metazoa; phylum Chordata; class Aves; order Piciformes; family Ramphastidae; genus Semnornis; species Semnornis frantzii. Next base: position 9,357 of record VWYK01114947.1, on the reverse strand, counting down.
GATTTAGAGGTTGTCACAGATAATCACTTTAATGTGATCTTTCAGTATTACAGTTTGGCAGCAGCACTGTTGCAATGGGAAGCAGTACACAGAATTAAGTTATCTTGTAATCTAGACTGTATTGGCAAGACTGTTATAAGATTACCATGACAAGATTTGTTTTCCACATTTGAAGAAAAATAAAATAAAATGTGCAAACAGCAGAGAGAGTTCAACCAAGAGACAGAAATATTCCAGAAGACAAAGAAATCTGGAAGCTGACTATGAAATCTTGCAAAATGAAAATTACTCATGTCCTCAAAGAAAAGACAGAGAGGTGACTTGCTCAGCATTAGTAAGTGCACGGTAAGGTTATTCAGTAATAAGTTGCATGCATTCTCTGACAAAGAAAGCAAAGTGAGATCCCAGTTTATGAAAGATGGAGACAACATGGAATTTCAAATAAATTGATTTTTTCCTAATGTAACTTGATCACAGTTCATCATTTAGTCTCTAAAACTTACTATTTAGAGTCAGTCTAAAACTCACAAAATAACCCAATCAACAACAACAAAAAATTTTAAAAAGCAAAAAAAAAATTTAACCAAAATGCCCAAAAAAAAACNAAAATAACCCAATCAACAACAACAAAAAATTTTAAAAAGCAAAAAAAAAATTTCACCAAAATGCACAAAAACACACAATCACCACAACAACAAAAAATAAAAGGAAAAAAATCCAAACCGTCCTGCATGCAGGATGGTGGGGGTTTGTGATACTGATAGTCTCAAGAGTGTCTTTTATTTCCGTGGTAAAGTAAAATCTACACTGCCCTCCGTATGCTGAAATTCAGTTTTTGCATCAGGTTTGCGACTTATGAAATCACAATTTTGAAGATTCAGATAGAATTCAAAAATATGTTTCTTTCCAATATACAATTAGCCAAATAAATTCTGGGCTTTTTGCCTTTCTCTGAGAGATTAGGCTTTGCCTATCTGGTACATAAAAGTGTCCTTAGATGATGATTATCACATATTTCTTTCTCATTTACCATGTGATCTAATCTCACTAAATCAAAGGGTCTCTGACACAGCTAACATCTGATATCATAGAATCATACAATGACAGGGTTAGAAGGGACCTCAAAAGATCATCTGGTCCAGCCCCCCTGCTGGAGCAGGATGACCTAGAGCAGATCATACTGGAACACATCCAGACAGTTCCTGAATATCTCCCAAGGAGACTCTACAACCTCAGTGGGTAGCTGGTTCTGGTGCTGTGTCACCCACACAGTGAAAAAAATTCTTCCTCAGGTTCACATGGAACTTACTATGCCTCGACTTTCACCCATTGCCCCCTGTCCTGTCACTGGGCATCACTGAGAATAGGCTGACTCTATCCTCCTGGCACTCACTCCTTACATATTTATGAACATTAACGAGGTCACCTCTCAGTCTTCTCCTCTCCAAGCTAAAAAGCCCCAGCTCCCTCAGTCTCCCCTCATAAGGAAGATGTTCAACTTCCTTAATCACTTTTGTGGCTCCGTGATGAACTCTCTCAAGCAGCTCCCTGTCCTTCTTAAGCTGGGGAGCCCAAGACTGGACACAACACTCCAGATGAGGCCTCACCAGGGCAGAGTAGAGGGGCAGGAGAACCTCCCTTGACCTACTAACCACAGCCTTTCTAACACACCCCTGAATGATTTTGGTTTTCCTTTCCACAAAAGCACACTGCTGGCTCACAGCCACCCTTCCATCCACCAGGACTCCCAAGTCCCTCTCCCCTTCACTGCTCTCCACCAGGTCAGTCCCCAACCTATACTGATCCCTGGGGTTGTTCTTTCCCAGGTGCACGACTCTACACTTGTCCCTGCTGAACTTCATTAAATTTCTCCCTGCCCTACTCTCCAGCCTAAGTCTCTCTGAATGGCAGCACAGCTCTCTGGTGTGGCAGCCACTCCACCCGGCTTGGTGTCATCGGCAAACTTGCTGACAGCGCACTCCATGCCCTCATCCAAGTCATTAATGAATACATTGAATAATACTGGTCCCAGTACTGACCCCTGAGGAACTCCACTAGTCACAGGCCTCCAGCAAGACTCTGTCCCATTGACCACTCCGACTTTTTCCCTTTAGCCAGCTCCCAATCCACCTCACTACTCCATCATCCAGACCACATCTCCTCAGTTTAGCTGTAAGGATGTTGTGGGAGATGGTGTCAAACACTTTACTGAAACCAAGCTAAAGCACATCCACTGCTCTTCCATCATATATCTCCTGGTCTGTTTTAGAGGTAAACTGTAAGCTTCCAAGGACTAAAATGCCTTCATCTAATTAAATTCATAGAATTTAATGTAAAGACATTCCAGGGAAAAAAATATGATGACTTCTCTTTCACAGTTTGGGCTTCTCTTCCACATTTGGGTTTGGAGATTTAATTTTCTTTCTTAAATTTAAACCTTAAACCCACAAAGTGTATTACTCATTACAAAGCTAAAGGAAAATAAACTTTTAAGTACTGTTAGAATAACTGATTTAAGCATGACACTTTCCTATACCACTTGAAAGCAGCTTCCATATTCAAATATACTTAGCTGTGACCTTTTCCTGGTCTCTCTCATTTTAATTAGAACACTTAAATTATCAAATTTAATCACAGAATAAAATCTATTTGTATAAATTTATTTACAAGATTTTATGCACCCCTTAACAACTCTATGAACCTTATCCAACCATGACTGAAGTCAGCAAGAATTGCTCATTAATTCAGAGAGGTTTGGCACAGCACCTGAAGTTATAAAACTAGTCTACAGAGCTTCAGCAGAAAACCTGATGTAGAAATCAGCTTGTATTGCTGAGATAAAGTGTTAGAGCTATGCAGCACATTTAAGGGAAATAACTGCATTTGTAAATCCCTTATGTCAGCTTTTCTGTAGAAAACTTTAATACCTGTCTAAAAGTCTAGGATGGGTATTATGACATTAAGAAGTACTATCCAGTAACATTAGCATAGGAGTATTTCTTATTCTGGTCCAAAGAATATCTAAAATCGTTCTAGATTAGGGATTTTTTTTTTTTTTTAATTCACTAATGAAATTTCCTGCATCTATCTGTTAAGATTGTTAAGACTTGTTCCAGCTCAAAGAAGGACATTAAAATGATACAGTTAAGGAAAGAGAACATACTTAATAGCAACATTCCAATGAGGGCAGAGCCACATAACTACTCCCAGTGGGATTCCTCTGTACCAAACACCAGGTAAAAGCAGCTCCATAATTTGGTAACTGGTATGTGCCACCCGTCACAGACAAAGAAAATGCTCAGCCTGTTTTACTCCTCTGCAAACTTTGACATATGAAGACTACTTTCAACTGATCTAACTTTAGGCACCAAAATTAAAGGCCTAAAGATTGGAATTACAGCCAGTATTGAGTATAAGTGTGTAATGGGAGGGGTAATTAATTACTGCAAGACGATATTTTAAAATACTAATATATAGTTTATTAATATTAAATATTCAGAACTCGCATCACCCCAATCACCATTTAATAATAATAACAGACTCTTTGCAACATTATGGAAACTATATACAGGTTATAATAGGATCTAGAAATAACTATTAAATATATACATTAATTGAACTCGATTTAAACTGGCCGAGAAGGCTTTGCAGTCAGTATACCGCTTGCTGCCAGTACTAGATGGATGCAAGGAGCAACTTTCTGCTTAGGGCAGAAGGCAATTAATAATTACAAGAGGCTTTTGGTATTTACTCACAAAAAATATCTGACAGTACCCAAGGCTCGTAGCGGGGTTACTGTCGGTAGCCGTCAGAGGCTTTAGAGTTTCCCCAGGCTTCTGGGCAACTGGAGAAAGGAGACAGATGATCTCTGACCTATTCTGGTTTTCTGGATGATTTGTGTTATCTCCAGGGCTTCCGTCTGGGCAGAAGGCTCCCAGGTGCAGGCAGATGTCTTGCGATGTGCAGTCTGGGCACTGTGTCACACCGGCTATGCAGGCCGAATGCGTGGAGGTATCAGAGCCTCAGCTCAGGATCAAGGAGGCAGCAGGCACAGACACACCTTGTAATGGCAAAAAGCACCTGTGCCCCCTGCTCATCTCCTTTTATCCAATAGAGCCCAAGACTAATGGGCCTTTGGACACAGGATAGCAAATCAAATGGCAATTAGCCAAGATTTGGCCATATTGGGTGAAGCCATAGGCTTGCTTTACCCTTTTTGGGGGCAGAACACAGCCTTGCACAAGGCAACCGTGTGCACCTTGTTTACTGCAGTTGCTGAGCAGGCCACAGACCCCAGACTTAGTGGCTCCAGGTTCTTTGCCCCTTTTCCTGCGGTTGCTCTCCCCAAAACAGCAGGAGGGAGAGCAGAAAAACATGCCTGGGCAAGCCAGGAGAGGTACAAGCCCAATTTGGTCTGCTTAGGCCTACCATGACAAAGCCTCAGTGTTTGGATAGAAAGGGTGTGGAGGGATGACCTGCGGGGAGGAGATGGCAAAAGTAAGGTGAGATTAATCCAGGGTTAAACTCTAGAAATCTGTTGGTTCCAATACATGCAAGGAGAGGAGAAGATGACTTTTATGTTACTATGCACAGTCATGGGATTGAAACTAAAATTATCTTCATAATCCCTTTGCTAATTTACACTAGTTGACTTGTATCTACAAAGGTAATTTCCAGTCACCTGCTAGTCCCAACACAAGAACCAAATACAAGCAGACAGATGAATGAAGGGTTTATTAAAAAAGAAATTGTAAGCTGCCATTCAATTCCCTGGACTAGTCAATATTACTGTTTCTCCTGCTTTAGGGAAAATGACCTTCATTTTATGATCATTGTTTATACCTGATGCTTTATTTTTAAGACTAGAAAAAAACATTTTACTAAATATTAAGGAGTTCAGTGCCACTGATTTTGTAATAATATGATTGGATCTCCGTAGAAAGTATCACTTCAAAATCCATGTTTGCTACCTAAACGAAAACTTCAAGATTACTTTGAATTATTCTGAAATTCAAGATATCCTCTGACCTTCTCACAAGATAACAATCAAAATCACATTTCAGCTTTCCACTATGACTAGAAAACATTAAGCTCAATGCACGCTATATGTCAACAAATAATACCTGTCAGTTTTATGACAAATTTCTTCATGCATATTTATGAATGGATAGAACAAAAATACACTCTCAAGAAGTAGGAATGACTACTTCTGGCTTCGCTATTTAGCAGGTATGCTTCAGCCATTGATATAATTCTGGGTAAAGCCAGTTATACTGAAAACTTTTTCACAAAAAAAAAAGAAACAGATATAAGTTACACCAGCTGCTGCAGACAATATCCAGATAAATAAGGAATGTGTGACATGAAGCAAAGCTAGGATATCTGTGGTCACACAAATCAGTCTAATTCATTGATTTGTTAAGGTGAAGATTTAGGTGGTTTATTTGCTCTGCTTCTGAGAAGAGAAATAGTTTCTCCCAGGCCTGAATCTCATCCAAGCTGCAGCCCACTTTGCCAATTAGAGAGAGGGGACTACACAGACACCACCCTACTCTGAGCAAATGCCTTCATCATGTGAAGAATGATCTTAAATGGTTTTGCAACAATCTACATCTCCAAAAACCAAGAGGAACACTTCCTGAGTCATGTTAACGTGAAATTACTTCTACAAAGAGGGAATTCCTCACAAAACCACCAATGTTACATTTAGAATTGGCATCCATAAAACGTATTTTTCAGAGTCTCATCCTGTTGCTTCTACGAAAGGGCTAATATAGACTCATCAAGAGATGCAGTGTTTACATGTCTGAGCTGGCACTGTCTGGAAGTGCTAAACTGGTTCTCCATATGACATAGACTTGTTCTGTGCTTGAGCTCCTCTGGGATTTCTGAGCAAACACAGAAAGTCTTTAGAATCCCTCTGAAAAAAATCCCAGGCACAAAAAGAGCTATACCCTTGCTGCATTACAACAGCTGAGGGGGGAAAAAAAAAAAAAAGGGCTTGCATTAGAAAAGGGAGATTCATAACTCAAAAGCTTTAATGTTGCTCTAAATTACTGCCACATAATTTTAGAATGGAATTCTGTTTGCTTTTTCCAAAGCACATCTATCAGAGTAGTGCAGACATATTTCTATTACTAGCATGTAGTAAATGAATGGAATATATTAATAATCCTTGAATGTAGTTATTTTCCATTATGCATCACCCACAATGAGGAGTTGGTTTAGTTGTTAGCACTACTGCTGAAAATCTTCTTAGATCATGTAAATACTTTATAGCAGTTATATCAGCAGCTGGGACAATTACAGTAACACGAAAGAGTTGAAATAGTTTTCCCTTTATCTTAAACCTGAAATTATTAATATTTTTCTGAAATTGGTTCAGATATTGTGTCCCCTTGTACTCAGTTCTGGTGAGGCCACAGCTTGAGAATTCTGTTCAGTTTTGGACACCTCATTATGAGAGGACTATGGAGGTGCTGGAGGGAGCACAGAGGAGGGCAACAAAGCTGGGGAAGGGTGTAGAAAATAGATATTATGAAGAGTGACTGAGGGAGCTGGGGCTATTAAGCAGGAAGAAGAGGAGGCTGAGGAGAGACCTCATCACTGCCTACAGCTACCTGAAAGGATGTTGAGAAGCTGCTGCTGCTCTCTTCTCTCTGGTAAATAGTGATAGAACAAGAGGGAATGGCCTCAAGCTGTGACAGGGTAGGTTTAGGCTGGACGTTAGGGAACATTTTTTCACGGCAAGAAATATGCTGACAACACGGCAGTAAAATCAGCCTTAGTGCAGTAGACTGTGTGCATTATTTCCTTCCAACCTGATAATCATGGCTTTTTGACACAGGGAACCGATATTTTCAACTCGTTTTTCTTCAAAGTTCTGCAGTGAACCAGTTCAATGATCTCTACAACCCAAGGCAAGAAACACTTACTAAGTATTTCTCTTGCAGTCTTATAGTAGATGCACATAACTCTTGGCATAGTCATGATTCGGCTATGCTTTTATTTACAGTTTTATATACAAAGCTTTCTTCTATTTAATTATTTAATTTTTTTTAGGTGTTATTTAGGAAATTAGAGGAAATTATGCTTTTAAAATAGGTATGGTATTACAGCTTATTTCATAGAGGACACCTGAGCATCAACAGTCAAGTTTCCAATTGAGTCCTGAAGTCTCACTTCTGAATGTCTGGAATATATAAGTTTCACCCTGGGCCCCAAAAGCTATTACTCTATATCTTATTATATCATAGTACACCATATATAATCAGATCAACCCCTGTCAAACACTGGAGAAGAAAAAAGTACATCAGAAAGACATTTGTTCTCATTGGAGAGTTTCAGACACTGAATTATCTTATGGTGCAGACTCATTAAAACTGCTTTTCTACTTACTATCAAAAAAAGGACGTAGATACTTGTTGTAGCCTTTTATTATTTTTTGTATAGTTGGAGGCAGAATTTCACCTTTTCCCTCAGCTTCAAGAATTTGCATTGACCTAAAAGGAATGGAAAAAGTGAGGATGTTTTAAAATAATATCATCAATTATAGCAGAGATGACATGCCAAGAAAATGTTATTTTAGTTTGAAAGTTACCGATGGTTACTGACCATCGGATAACATTATCATGGAATATTTGTATGTCTGCATTTCACAGCACTGTAAAAAATTAATGCTCTAGAAAGTATCAGGTTTATAATCTGCATTCACCTATTATTTGGGAAAAATTTTAACTTTTTATCTTAAAATCTATAATTTCTTTATAGAAACAGTCGAGTCTTCTTTATTGTCTTCTCTGTATGTAAAGCATTATTGTTGTAACCTAGAAATGCAGGAGAGGTACTGATTGTTTATTTCAGCATTTAAAATTAAGCTTCTTTTTATATAATGAAATACATTCAATTTAGCTCCTGGAGAGAGACAGAAAGCGGCCTCAAAGATTAGAATGCAAAAACACTTTGGAAATCCTGCTTTCACAATGCAAATTTTAAACACGTTATGAAAATAATCCTTTTGGGCAAAATCAGTGAAGCATAATGAGAACGGAAACCACTTCTTTGTTCAGAAGCAGCTACAAATATGATCCACAGAAATAACACGTAAATAATTACAAGCCCCATTTTTCACCCTAGAGCCCCTGCAACAGCCTCGGTGTGAGGATGAGTAAAGGTACTAGGGGATACGCACACCTGAATTACAGTGCTTTACTCAAGAGTACATCAGAATTCATTTTTGCACATTCTAACCCTTTACCTTTTGTGGTCTTGATGGTTAGCAGCTGTGGGAGAAATACCTGGAGTCATTAAAGGCTGTTGCACCATAGGTAGCTGTCCCATAGCAAAAGATACCATAGCTTCCTTCTTTATTTCTGCCTAACACCTTGAGATTGCAAGAGGACATCGCACGCATTACAAGGAACTAGTTGCTAAGAGTGACCAGTTCTACTCCTTAGCTCTTCCATAGTAGGGACAAGAGCTGTAGTGTGGTGGCTCCTCCGTGGGGAGAAGGATACAAGTACAAAGCAATGGCTAAACGGACGTCTGTTTCTGTGGCCTTTCCTAATCCTACCAATTCGTCACTGATTTTTTTCTTCACAGAGCTGCTTCTTCCCATGGATATTTGTGGGCCTCTACAGTTTTCCAAACTCCTTTGATTTTAATTTTACTACATTTTTGGGAGAGCTAGAGCTGTTCTGTCAGAAAACATAGGTTTCATCCACTATGAATCTTAGATCAGCAAAATTTAAATGCTGTTGGTCTCCTTGAGTGCACATGGCCAACTGTGGTTTTAAATGTGGTGTCTACTGTCTCGAAGTGCTGCACATGTTGTGTAATTCTCCTCTCCACCAGACCCTGTTCCTCCATAAGCAGCTGGTTTTCCTTATTAGTCATCTAACTCATCTAGCTTAGACATTTGAATTATCTCATTTACCTCCCTTATTCTGACCCTGGTTTTTATTTCTTCAATGCTAGATAATTGCACTATTACTTTTCTTAATGATAAGTATTGTCCCAATTGATGCCAGCATTGAAAAAATGCATATTTCTCCTATAAGTTGTGTCCTAAATAAACAATCACAGACACTTTGAGTTGTGGATGCTCCCTCCCTGAAGGTGTTCAAGGTCAGGTTGGACAAGACTTTGAGTGACCTGTACTAGTGGGAGGTGTCCCTGCCTATGGCAGGGGGTTGGAACTAGATGATCCTTGAGGTCCCTTCCAACCTTACCATTCTATGAAATGTGAATATAAATTAAAAAGACCAAGTTTGTGTTACACAGACATGCTTAAACTAGAGCTGTACTTAATATTGTACATGCAATAGGTCTGGGCGAGTCTGTTTCATAGAATCATAG
>VWYK01114944.1:0-17312 GCA_013399775.1 Semnornis frantzii | reverse complement strand
ATGCAAATATAATATCTATAAATAATGTGGCTTTGTGCCTTTGATAAGTGCTATCCAGCATCTAGGATCAGCCTGTGAATCTAATTCTGCTTTTCAGACTCTCATCCTGCACACATCTTGATGGGTGAGCAAAAGACCTAGCAGAGAGGCAGGTTCCAAGTTTTGTTCACAAATCAGATTCTCAACATCCAAACGCCAGGACTGTGGGAATTTAAAAGGCAGCTTTAGGACAACTTTCTGGAAGATCAATTCAGAAAATCCACACTTCTGTATGAAAAAGAAAAGTTTTTGAGCAGGAAAAATGGGGGAAAAAAAAGCTTACTGGAACAGACTGAGGGGTGAGAGAAACTTGTATGAATTATCTATGTTAGATAAATTGTGTATTAAAATGTTACTTTAAAAGATTATTTTAGTTTGCTTCAAGACCAACATCTTACTATTATTTTACATAATTCAAAGCTCCTTCCCATTAAAATTCATTAGATCTGTGGATTCAAATTCCTCTAAGGTATCTCTGGGAACACTAAGCTGATGTGTTGAACTGCAACTGTAAATTTGCAGCCTCTTTAAAAGGTTCTAAACAGAGAGGATTTGGACGCCGCAGCAGAAGCTGCCTGGCAGAGGAGACGGCAAGAGAGAAGAGGTCCTGGGGAAACAGCAGCGTTGTGTGAAACGCACCGAAGAGATGGGCAGAGAGGGAATTGCAAACAGGTACATCAGCTTCCAGAGAGCAGAGTGGGGAAGGGACGCTGAGGACTGTACACGATCCCAACCACTGTGTAACCTGTAAATACAGGGAACATGAATGGGAACAGCTTTGTCTCTTTCAGCAGCGCTGATGGATTTCATTACTGCGCGGTGAGGACTTGAAACGGATAGGTGAAGCCTTGCACTCCTTTTCGTTTGTGTGTGAGTGAGATGAATTCTTAAACCCCTTAAAGGTTCCAGCAAACACAGTATATAAAGTATATAATAAAAATTTACTTTGCCTTTAGAGCATTAAAAGTAAAAGCAGCCGTAAAAAGCAAGGAGGTGAAAGACCCTCGGGGGATACTGCTTTCCCTTCAAGCCTTGCAGCATCTACACTCTGAACACAGCAGCCTAAGGAGCCAGCCCTTGCAAACGCATCGGCCAAGAGCTTTGCAGCAACCAGCACCAACTCGCAGTTCATTTGGAAACACCTTCGGGACGACTGCTTTGCAAGGGCTGCAGGTCCCTCCGAGGTGCCAGGCAGTACACCCAAGCAACTCGCCACTCCTGCAACCCCCCCCATCCTGGGTTCTTGACAGCCTGGCTTTGAAGTCTTAAAAAAAAAAATAAAATAATCCTGACAACAGTGGAAAACTTTTTGCATGCTAATGAAAAAACCTTCACTTTCTTTTTTGCTGCTTTGATAAAAAGCCTCTGCCTCATCAGCTCAGGTTTCAATCGCTGCCCACTGCCTATCTTTTTTATTTTGTGATGTGTAGGATTAGTCCAACTCTGCTCTTGCTGAAGCCAATGGAAAACTCTCCCACTGCTTCCAGGCTCCAAATGAGCCATTTTACTTTGGTGCAAAGATGAAAAACCCCATAACATGTCACAGAAACAGCCAGGTTGGAAAAGACCCTCAGGATCACCAAGTCCACAGACACAAAACGATTTGATCATCCCAGACATAAAAGTGACTTTAAAAACATAGCCACAGACGCAAAAAAATACAAAGCCTTAACTGCCAGCCCCAAAACCTCCCAGACTCAAACCCTAGAAAGTATCTTACAGCTAAATCATTTGAGATTCAGAGGTTTTCCCCAGTTCTGGAGGAGCTGAGGCCCCACTACATAGAGAGCTGCACTATTTGCTGCTAAACTTAGGTTAATAGCCGATGACCCTTTCCATTCTTAACCTCCAGCACTGACCTCCTGACCTACCCCCAGTGATGGTGTTTATAAGCATGTTGCCACTGGTGTAAATAAAAAAGGAACGCAGTGTGCTGAAATTGTTACTGGTGATGACAACTGACACACATTTTACACTGCCAGTGGGCAAAACCGTCAATAAATAACTCCAAATCTGTTGTTAATGTGTTTAGAGCTTCGTGCAACGGTCGTGGCACTTTGGCTGGTTTTCCTCTTTGCTTCTCTACATGGATCTTTGGTGGGACAAACAAAAAAAAACCCTCCCAGTAAGGCAGGCAGACAAAAATAAAGCAGCCTATGGATAAGGTCTGCCATTAGCACAACTGGATTTTCTACCTTCCAAGGCATTCCTTCAGCCAGGGAAAAAAAAAGCAGCATGAAAATAAGATGCACCACAGATCAAGCAAAATGGTTCATTTCCTAAAACTTTCAAAGGAGGAAAAAAAAAAAAAAAAAAGCATGTGGCTGCTGATGGAAATACAGGATTGGAAAGTCCCTGCCCATGGGGTCCTGTGAAAATTCCTGTTCTCCACGCAGCCTACAAGAGGCCAAACTTTTCAAAGCCCCTATAGAAATGCTTCACATGAAAGCAAGACAGGAGGGTAGATCCTAACTCTCACCCTTTTTATTTTTAAATTATGGTGCAGTGTTTTTTGTTTTTTAATTGTAAATTTAAAAATTCAATTTTAATCCAGACTGGCCTTATAAAGTGACAGTTCATACATAATACACAACAAAAATATAGAATCATGTTTGATACAAACCCTCAAACACACCATGCCATAGGTTTGTGCATTTGACGTCTGCCTCGCACTGAAGATACTGTAACTGCAAACATGTTTTTATTCATTTATGGGAAGTATTTCCAATCAAAAACGACACAGAGCTTAAACGTTTCTCCATTTTAGTGAGAGCCCCACGACATTAGGGCAGTGTGGTGACAGTGTGGTGTTGGCTGGCACAGCTAGATCAGAGGCACAGTGTCTGCCACACAGCCTCTCTGTGCTGCCCCAGGAGCAGAGCCCTCCACCCCCAACCCCTGGCTCTCCTCAGCCAGTGGCTCTGATGAAAAACACAGAGGAAAAACACATAGGAAAAACAAAAGCTAAGCCACCAACCCAAAGCTTTAAACCTTTCTGAGTTGTAACAGCCTATTCTCTTCACCTAATCACCTAAAACAACTTGCTCAAGAGCCTGTAGGAGATACTGCTGCAAAGGTCAACTCCGCCAACAGCACAAACCCCCATATCACACCACAGACAAAACAGCACATCCCCGAACAACTGAACGACCAGAAAACGCAGAAAAGAGGAATACCAAAGCATAGGCACTTCTGGAAATCCTTTTTCCATCAGCTACATTCTGGTTCTCTCAACTAACATGCAGAATTTTGCATTGCAACGGTGAACACAGATGAAATCCGTTGCTGTCACTGCTGCTACAATTCAAAGAGCTACAGGAGCCTGGTTTTAAACTGCACAGGTTCTACAAATGATCATGGTAGATCTAACAGCCTATAAAATATGATCAAGTAAGAGCCATCTATCTCCAAAAAAATTAGATTATGTGTAATTGCAAAAAAAAAAAATATATATTTACATCCTACCCCCTTCCAATTTAAATTTCCACTTTCAGGAAATACTCCCTGCCCCAAAGTTCTCTCTGTCTGTGTATGTAAAGAAATGCTTCAACACGTTTCTAATTGATTTGTTTTACACTCTCAAAAGGCTAAAGTGTCGTTTGCAAAAGAAAGAAAGGGAAAAAAAAAGGAAAAAAATTCTGTCTTGCACACATCTCTCATTTGCCCATCTTAATTCAATTAAAGGAAGTAAGGCTGGTTTGACCGATGGATGAACCAGATTTTAACTGAGGACATTTCTGTGCAAACTGGAATACACCAAGCACTAATTCTCAGCCACTCACTTCCGATCTGCAACTTTTATTTTGAAAGGTCATGGCATGGTCACTGAAAAGGCAGAGGCTAAGGAAGCGCTGGCAAGAGCTTTGGGGGAGTGCAACACTGCAGGAGCAAACCCAAAAGATTTTTTTAAGCCCAACTGTAAACATTCTGGGGTTGTTCCTAACTTCCAGCCACACCGACAGCTAAAACTTTAAAGCAAGCCCTGATCCTGCTCAGTGCATTGGGTTTCTACTGCTTGGAAGGACAGGAAAGCAAAGTTGTGGGGTTTGATTTTTTTTTTTTAATTTGCTATATAACATATTGGTGGTAATTGGCAAGTTGGAACAGCAAAAACCTCACTCCTGCGCATCCTGGGGGATTAAGCAAATGGGTGCAGAAACACTTCAGTGCCCTTCAGTGCTGGGTCAAGGGTTGGACTGGATNCTGGAACCTCCTGTGCTGCAGCTTCCATCCATTGCTCCTTGTCCTATCCCAGGCAGCAGTGAGCAGAGCCTGTCCCCCCCCCGCCCCGACCCCCAGCCCTCAGAGAGTTATAAACATTGATGAGATCCCCTCTCAGTCTGCTCTTCTTCAGACTAAGAAGCCTCAGGTCCCTCAACCTCTTCTCCCCAGGCAGTGCTCAGTCCCCTCAGCATCCTTGCAGCACTGTGACTGTATTCTGTGACTGCACCAAGACAAGGTTGGAAGGCTGTGGTGTGCTCTGCAACCAGCCTCTGTGCACTTCACACATCCACAGTCATCTGCCAATATAATTTCTGCCATGAATTCTCACTCTATGTATCCATGTTGTAAGTATATCCAACTGCAAGCACGATTTTTGATATGAACTCACATCTGAGCAGCATGCCCCTCGCTCCTGGGCTGCAGTCCCTTCACTGACCTGCAATGCCCTGGAACAGTGGTGCATGTTTAAATCCAGCCAAGAGGGTTAATGTGGAACAGAAAGTAAGAATCTGCAGCTTCAATACTTAATTTAAACACACTTTATTGTTTTCCAGGCATCTACAGGAGGTGCCACCTCCTTTACACACCAAGAGCCACCTTGTACACATCAAGAAAGCTGAAGAGAAGGAGGGTATTTGTTTCTACGTCAAGTAGAAAAGTTCTCCATCCTCATCCTCTCCCCAGACATGGGCACTTTGCTGCTCCTGCACTGTAAGGCGAGAGGAGAAAAAAAATATAAAAATCCTTCAAGTTCAAGGATACTGAAACAGATTTGATTAGTTTCATCCAAATGAGCAGGAGAAGCACAATACAGAAGTGAGTTCAGTGGTGAGGAGCCCTGGGTAGCATTAACACTTTCTGTGAAGTACTGTTAGACAAAGACAATGTTTGAAGGAGAAATATGCATCAGCATATTTGCAGGATGGTCCCTTCAGCACCTTTTGGATGCTCCTCTTGACCTCCTCACTTGACAAGAGGTGAGACAGTGCACAACAGAGCAGAGGACATCACAATGAAGACATTTTCAGGGGAATGGTTGCTGACAGCATGCTGAAGTGAGGCTAACCACATGCCTACTGTCTCAAAACAGCAGCAAAGGCTGAACTTTTATTAAGTAAGCATGGCAAACAAGCTAGCTAAAGCCCACAGGCAAGAGGCTCTGTCACCAGAGAGGTGAGGATGATGAGGTGTGTCCTTGACCCACTAGTTGTGAAGTCCCTCCTGAATCAAACAGTACCAGGGAGTACCCAAGGGGTTTAAGACTCAATTTCCACTGAAGAACAAAGCATGGTAGGACATGTCCCTGCCAAACACTTGGTGGACGAGAGCTAAAAGTGCTTTGTCTCACCACTAAGGTGGTCACTGCTGCCTTCGAGCTCACTAAAGATCCTTAACAGCAAAGTCCTGCTAAAACAACAGATCACCAACCCGAACAGCTTCACTTCAGAAGCACAAATTAGGGTTTACAGAAGCTGCTTTGTTTTGTAAGCCAGAAGACCCCCACCTGAAGTGGTGCACACTGGCGAGGCAGAAGCCATTTCTGACCAGCCACCAGAGAGAGCACAGCAAATACCAAATGGGAGATGAACACTACTACCACTCTGCTCCTGCTCTGCAGGTACAAGAGAGGAGTGAGAGACAGAACAGATCTATCAGGAGGTGTTTGATTTGGTGATTTTATTTTAGGGTAGTCTCAGTTACCTGTGCCTTCAACAAATACCTGGGCTAAAAGTGGATGTAATAAATGTTAATGGGGATGGTGTCTCTTGTTTGTTCATAAGATGAAATTGCTGAAGATACAAAACCTTAGGCAGGTTTTAGATCTTACATTTTAACAACCAGGTACAACTTGGAAAACCTCCTACTTGCATCTCACCACACAGACCTTCATTTCTCATTGGAGCCAAGCTTTGGTCCAGCCCTGACCTCCACTGCTTCATCACCTGTGCTGTCCCGCTCCCTGGCCAGAGGTCACCTCGGTGGTGTTCAAGGCTGGATACACCACACCTACACCACCACGATACAAAGAGGGTCTTCTCCTGCCAAACAACTCAGCAAGACTCCTGGCACAATGCCCCACTGCACTATGTCTTCTGAGAGAGAAAATGTTGATAGTGCCAAGGCTGTTTTCCAGCAGTACACAACGGGGACAGCAGCAAATCAGCTTTGTGGCTGGCCAGAACAACAAATCACTGCTTTAAGCTGTGGTGGGACCTGGCATGAATTGAAAGAGCTAAACTCTGACCACTCCTGTTGAGCATCACCAGGTTGGCCAAACCTACTGAACTGCAGCACTGCAACTGGAAAGTTCCAATGACTCCTCCCCACTACCAGTGGAGTGAGAATTACTCCTGGTGAGCGAGGTAGGCAGAAGGTCACTCCTCCTTCTGCCTAGCACCATAAATAAAGAGCATCCAGCTCATATGATGGGTAAGAGTTATTCCCATTTGTGAGTTTTTCCTGGAGTGAGAGCAAACTCCACTAAATATTCCTGTCTGCCTCTGCACGCTCACAGAGCCCAGAGCACATAAATCTGTAGTGCTATTGCTCTGCAAAGGACCAAGAGCTCTCCATCCACACCTGCGTGCACTACCTGAAGTGCACCACACACTCGTGGAGCAGGCACTGGAGGGTCTCTTGGGGAAGTCACTGTCCCACCTCCAGCAGCACGGAGGGCAGGGTGCAAGGCAACCTGTCGTGTCCCAGAGGAGACTGCCACCGCCCAGCTCCTCCAGTGCCGCTGTGTTAATGACCTCGCAGCAGCAGACAGATCCAGTCCTTCTGCTTTTCTTTCTCACTGAATGATTTCCCTAAAGCTAAAGCTGGGCAAAATGCCACTAATGCTGCCGTAAAACTCCCGCTGCGTTAGGAGGGAGGCAGGCGACTGAGGGTTAGGAGGTAATCAAGCTTACAGATTAAGGCTCACTAAAGCTACAAGATCAGCACGGCTCGGGGTGTTTCTTAACCCTTTGAAAACCGAGACCTATGATTTCAGATCACACCGACGGAAAGGATGCTCGCTAACGAGACCTGACAGCTCAACTGTTTTGCAAGACTAACTCTAATTTGCGCAGAGCCAGGAGTACAGAGGAGACGCTCTTTAAACCTATTGGGATCAGTTTCATTAGAAAACGGGTTTCCAACTAGGAGAGTGCAGCAAAAACCCTCCCAAGAACAAGAGAGAAGTCACATTTGCTAATTATTCTTCCTTGCTGAAGCCTTGCTTATGAAATTAAACAAGGTAAGCTGACAGGCAGTGAGCTCACCACACTCCTATCCCCTTGGTGCATTCGAGCTGTGACCTGGGAATCACTAATTTTTAAATAAAGCAGTGCAGAACGGGTTAATTTTTGAATATAAAATGAGGTTGCTGCAATCTGCGTGCTCTTTTTTTTTTTTTTAATGGTGTGTGTGTTTTGTTTGCAACACAAAGCAAAATATACTCTACAGATGCTTGATTAAAATGCAACAGCTGTTTGTGGCGGTGCATTTTCCGCTAATTTACTGGGGCAGCTTTTTCAAGGAGCCTTGTTTTAGTGCATCCTCATTTGCATAAACATTCGTACACCAGAGCTGTCTGTCCACTTGTCGTCGTGTCCCGTCCCCCCCCCAGTCTGGGCTCAGAGTTAAGGTTGAAATTCGAATTCAATCACTCCTCTAAAGCTAAAAAACAACCCAACACACAAAACATCACCCAAGAGTTTTGAGAGTAAGGTCACACCTCCAGCCCCAGGCCCAAACCTGCACTTTGCACTCAAATTTAACTTCTCAAACAAAAAAAAAAATATTTCCATTTTGGGCATGATACCCAACTGGCATTTAATCTGCTCCTCACATCTGTCTGGCTAGGCTTGATGCCTTTTTTTTTTTTTTTTTTTTTTTTTTTTTTTTTTTTGTTATGTTATTATTTGCCTTTTGTTTATTTGATCTATTACATTCCTTAAGCTTGATGACTAATCCAAATTATTAGCAAATACAAAAGGGTTTATGTAAATTATTGTGATGAACAAAAACAAATCACAATTATAACGTTGTTAAGTGAATTAAACCAACAATGGCTGCAGCTTCCCTATCATAGATTGAGGGGGGATGAATTTGAACTTTATTGACAGTAGCAGCAGAAAGCCTTAATCACTAAGCACCAGTCCAGCCTGGTTTTCAGAGGGTAATGACCCAGCTATATATATTCATAACAAGAGTCTCATTCATCATAATTCAGATTAAAAACCAACTCTTGCAAAACTAATGGAGGGGAATGTGTGAAAAGTGATTGGATGGGTAAAACTGCGCAGGGGCTGGAAAAGCTTTAATTGATTTTATTGTGCTGTGTCTAAGGCTCCTTTGCCCAGTACATCAGATCTCTATCTAACTGCATTTCGATTGATTTTCACTGATAGGCTTCTTTCTTATGTCTAAGGCTTAAGTACTAAACTAATAAAAGGATAAAAGACTTTGTAATACAGATTTTGAAAATCGTGTGCACGGCGGCGACAGAGCAAAATTGTGTGCTGTGTCCTACACAACGTGCCTACAGCCAAAGGGAATATACAAAAATGCAACTAACACCAAGAAGATTACTAAAGGAGGAGGTGGAGGAGTGAGGGGAAAGAGAGAAAAAGGGGAGGGAAAAAATAGAAAAGGAGGAAAAGTAGTCCCTTGGCTAAACTCAGCTTGATTGTGAGCAGATTTGCCTTCAACCGAGTTGTTACCTGCCCACATGAGAGGTGGTTTTGACTGATCTCTCAAACTTGATTGAAAGAGATGATAACTCATGTCAGATGTGGCTTGGTTCTTCAAAATGTGTGAGATCCATTATTCAATAGTCTGATACAAGACTCTAACATGCATATCCTGATAAAACTGAAGCAAAATGAACCAGTTTGAATGGTCAGATTCTTAATTTTTTTAAGCATCTAACCAGTGGCAATAACATGGCAGAGACAAAATTCACTTTAATGCAGCTGTGCCTGTATAGCAGAGTTCAGATGACAGCTTGTTCAAGCTCTAGAACGTTCCTCAACTGGGCAGAATCATAGAATGGGCTGGGTTGGAAGGGACCTCTAAAAGGCATCCAGTCCAACCTTGCTGCAGTCAGCAGGGACATCCCCAACTAGATCGGGTTCCTCAGAGCCTTGCTGAGCCTCACCTCGAGTATCTCCAGGGATGTGGCCTCAACTACCTCCCTGGGCAACCTGTTCCAGTGTTCCAGCACCCTCATGGTGCAGAACTTGTTCCTAACGTCCAATCTAAATCTGCTCTGATTCCAAACCACTGCCCCTCATCCTGTCACCACAGGTCTTTGCAAACAGACCCTCTGCAGCTTTTCTATAGGTCCTCTTCAGGTACTGGAAGGCTGCTATTAGTTATCCCTGGAGCCTTCTCTTCTCCAGGCTGATGAGGGTGAAAAAAAGTGCTTGCTGCAGATGCAAAAACTGTTTGGAGAACCATTATAAACTGAACAGGTTCACAGAATCATAGAAAGGCTTAGGTTGGAAAGGACCTTAGAGACACTAAATACAAATATCCAAATAGAGAATCACAGCAACATGCAGGTTGGCAAAGCCCCTCAGGATCATCAAGTCCAACCTAGAACCTTACTCTACAAGATTCACCTTAAACCATAGCCCCCAAGCACCACAGCCAAACCACCCTTAAGCACATCCAGGGTGGGTGACTCCACCACCTCCCTGGGCAGCTCATTCCAGTCACTGACCACTCTCTCCCTGAAAAACATTTTTCCTAATGTCCAATCTAAACCTCCTCATCTCAGTTTGAGGCCATTCCCTACTGTTCTGTCTCCAATTACCTGTAAGAAGAGGCCAGCAGCAGCCTCTCCATAACGTCCCTTCAGGTAGCTGTAGGCTACCTGTGAGCAGAACACAGCAGCAGCCCCTCCACAGTGTCCCTTCAGGCAGTTGTAGGCTACCTGTGAGCAGAGCCCAGCAGCAGCCCCTCCACAATGTCCCTTCAGGCAGTTGTAGACTACCTGTGAGCAGAACCCAGCAGCAGCCTCTCCACACTGTCCCTTCAGGTAGCTGCCGAGAGCAATGAGCTCTGCCCTCAGCCTCCTCTGTTTCACGCTGCCCATCCCCAGCTCCCTCAGTCACTCCTCATCAGATTTATTTTCTCTAGACCCTTCCCCAGCTTCGTTGCCCTCCTCTGGAGAGAACCTACAAGTCTGGAAATGAAAACATCCTCCGAAAGCCAGTTTGCCATTTTTCTTTCCCTCCCCACAGCCCAGCAGCACCTCTCTCTAACAGCACTGCAAAGCAGACTCTCTGCCAGTCAGATGGTTTGGAACATCTGTACAACAAATGAGAACGCCGAAGAGTTGTTCTGGTTTTGTGTTGCTTTCCGAGGCTCGGTGTTGATAATCTCCAAAGCACACCCCTGATTCTTTAAATTAAACATAAGAATCTTGTCTCACAGTACAGTTAGGTTATCCATGTGTAAGAGCCCAAGCCAAGTAATTACACATCCGCTCAAAGGATTAGACACATAAGATTTCTTTAAATTTTTAATAAAACTGCACAGCTGTTGCAAGGGAGGGGGGAAAAAAAAAGCCAACCTCTTTTGTTCTAGATTTTTTAAAACCATTAAGCTCAAAGTGATTCACAGTTATGCTTGGAGAAAAATACTTTCCAACTATTTCTGTCAGGCAATTTTTTTTTTTTTTTAGTAGGTTTAACATCACTTTAACCTCCTGGCAACAGACTGGAGCCAGGAATAAGCTAGAGGGAAGGTATTTGGTAGAGGTTTAAAGAACATTCTCTCTGCTTTCACCAGAACACCTGCAAATGCATTTTACTTTACAAGATCACCACTTAAAGTGCACATAAAACTGTGTTAGGTTAGGGTTTGGTGAAGTCAGCCTGCAGGACAAGCAGAGAGCAATGGTTTGGAAGCAGAGCAGGGTAGATTTAGATGGGACATCAGGGAGAAGTTCTTTACTATGGAACAGGTTGCCCAGAGGAGTTGTGGAAGCCTGATCCCTGGAAGTGTTTAAGAGCAGGCTGGATGAGGCTTTCAGCAACCTGCTCTGGAGGGAGGTGTCCCTGCCCATGGCAAGGAAAAGTGGAATTTGATGATCTTTAAGGTCCCTTCCAACTCCCTCCAGCATTCCATGAAAGCTGATGTTTGAAGGACATCGCACGTGGGACACAACAGGCACAGCCTCTGCTGTCCTGACAGATGGGTCCAGTTGCCTTGGGACAAGTGTCACAACAGGCAATGAGCTGCTCTACTGGTGCAGAACCAACCAAGTGGATTCTGCCCCAGGAGCTTTCCCAGTTGGTGATGGTTTAATCCAGAAAGAGGTGAGGTGCCATGAAGCCACAACTTGCTGGAAGTTCCTCACACCAGTGCACAACCAACGCTGCACCACAAGTGAGAAGAGGCAGATGTGTGATCTTCAGAAGATAAATGAGTGGCTGGGATGAAATCAGGACCTGGCACTGGTGATGCAGGCAGAGATAGGCTGCTGCCATCTGCTTGGTGTCACTCCATCTAACATGGTCTAGCAATATCAGGGTGAACTGGAGATGACCAATAGACCACATTGGCAGAACGTGACCAAGAACAAGCCCTGTAAGACCTTCAAATGCTGCTCTCTGAGCCCTTAAGGGAAGGAACAATCCTGGACAATGATGCAAATGACAAGGATGGACTGTTGAGAAGAGAGGGGAGCCCCTGAGGACCACAACCAAGGAAGGCAAAAGATGTATTAGGGGAAAGCACAGGGCCAGGAATGCAGAAGGTCGAGAAAGGGGTGAAAGCCCAAGGCCTTGCAGCTGCAGGCTGGGAATGGCTGTCTGGCATGGCTGTGCTCTAGCACCCATCACAGAACACAGAAACACTGTGGTGAGCACAGCAGTGGGATGTCCTCTCAAACAAGCACACTGATACCCATGCTCAAGATGAAAACGTGGAAAAGCTACCAAGCAGTCTACCAAGGGGGACAGAAACCCTGGCCCAGAGAAGGCACCAAGAGCAGCCCATGGCAGCTGGGAGCCAGGGCTAGTGTATGGCCACAAACCCTCCAGGGACATAAGCATCAGGGAAGGAAAAATTACTCAAGTTAGAGGGCAGCATCAGCACAAACCCAGGTGTAGTTGGAATGATCTGAATCAAAGCAGCAAGAAGCAGAGGGGGCAGTGCCAGGGTGTGAAGAGGGAGGCATGGGGGCTGTGCCAGGGTGCTGGCTGGGATGGAGCCAGGCTCATCACACAGAGCCCTCCTGCCAGCCTGGGGTTCCAGCTCAAATCTCTCACAGCCCTTTGGCTTTGTATCTCGGTGTAAATTCACCACCATAAAGCCAGGGCAGCAATGTGCAATATTGCTAAACACCCACTGGGTAGGATTTGCAAGATAAACTCTGGTATGTGGGTGCATTTCCAACCAACCCAAATCTCTACAGATTTTAATGAACTGCAGCTGACCTTGATCAGCTATTCAAAGCCCAGAGCAGCTTCTACTCTCTCACACATTACTAACCTTTGCTACAACATTTATCAATTTACCTTCTTGATCTCTCAAGCAGGTCATGTTTTCTAATCAGCCACTAGCTCAAAGACCTACATCCCAATTAAATTATTGAATGAAGACATGCTGGAATGCAGGCTTCTCTTACAAGAATAAGCACAAAATGCACTTAAATACTGGATTTGCCAGGGCTGAAGTGATTTTTTTAAAAAAAGCATTTCTGTATAATATGCAAATCACAGAGAAATACCTTACTCAGAATCAGAGCTGTTTATGCCATCTCTGAAACACAATTTCCTTAGCTGTCTTTTATTTTCTTTTTCCTTCTGTGCATAAATACTGACCTGAGCTTTAAATCATCTATGCTGAGCCATGAGCTCTTCAGACATGTGCCTGTCTCAAATCTTAGGGTACAAAATGCTACACAGATGTTTACTATTAAGCATAAGAGTAGCATCACAGACTTACAACTAATTGCACTTAAAGGCAGACACTCATTAAAACAGCCACAAGATCTCAGCCTTATTTATTCCCCCCTGCCCCTTCTGTGCAATGTGTGTGTGTATATATATATATATAAAAATTAAAATTGCTGTAGAAAATTATAGTGCTAAAGGTAAAGCTGGAGGGCTCCTTGCAGCCCCCCCAGGGCAGCAGCTCTCTGAGAGAGCTCTTCCAAAAGAGCAGGCTTTGGGCTGAAGGATGCTTATGGGTGGCAGCAGTCACTCGCTCTCCAGCCCTCTCCTAGGTCAGCAGCACACAAGGGTGGCAACCAGCCCCAGCATTTCAGCCAGACTCTGGTCTGCTTCTTGCTTTGGTCTAAAAAGCAGGTTGTGCAGAAATGGCTTTCTGCTGCCTCCTCCTCCTCCTGTGCAGGGCAGCAGCAGTGTGCTGACAGCCCCTGCGTGATGTGCAGTAGCTCGTCCACACCCGCACGGTAGCTCCAATGCTTCCTGGATTTGATGCACATGTTGGGAAGGACTGTGCCCAGCATGTGTAAAATCACAGTCACACAGGAGGGGGAAAGGCAGGAACAGGCAGTGCTGAGCCTCACAGCAGCCCAGCTGCATTGCTAAATAAATATCCACCACCCTGCTGCTGTTGGATTCAATACAGCGATGGCTGCAAGTGCCGGTAAAGAGAAGGAAGCTGCTGGCATCTGCATTTCTCTTAAAGTCATAAAAAGATAAATATTAATTGCTATTTTTTGCCACTTTCAGGATTGGCAACCACTAATGACAAATCCCAATACCCAGTCCTTCCCAAAACATACACAATTGAGTCACATTTGCAGTCACAAAGAGATGAGAGCCACTCAGAGCATCAAAGCACCACCAGCTTCAGACAAAATTTAGATCCCAAGAGGGCTTCCTCTGATCTTGTTTGTATTTACACCCCTAGTTTACAAATGGAAGCACATGGTTGTTTCTACCAGGTTCAAGTCTTCCACACCACCCTCCCTTTATCAAACATTCCACAGTAACTCAGGCTGAGTCAAGAAACCCAACAAGAAGTGTGAAGCCAGGCTTGTGTTGTATGTGAAGAGTTTGGGTTCTTCTCCTTTTCATGAAGGTGCAGGAGGTGCCAATTCTGCAGGTACAGCCTAGTAACAGTAGCTTTGGTACTGCTGAATCCAACCTGGCCCTACTGTTAAACTCTGACAGCATTAGAGCCAATCTGTGCAGCACTCAATTCAACATCATCACCTTTGCTGACTGCTGGCATTATTATAATTAAATGTCTAGGATAAAAATGTAAAATAGAGAAAAAGAGGGAAAATGTGCTGAATTGGGGTAGCAAGAGAAGCTTCACCTACAAGAAAGCTAGAGCAGGTAAGGGATAGTCTGATTGCATCACCAGGTTATCCTAATCCATCTGCCAAGCACCAAATGCATGATCCCCATTTCTTCCTGTGACCCATGCAGCTACAGCAGCACCACTCAGATGTACCAGGGCAGTGGGCTCTGAGCTCCAGCAGCTGCAGAGACAGGTGCCAGCACACCCACAGGCTGACCAAGATAAGGGATCCCAAGTAAGGTGGAGGGACCAGAGATCTAAAAAACAGGATGAGAGCTTCTGAGTTAAGCAAATCCAGCCAGGGCAGCAAAGTATCGAGATGATGGAAGCTGAGTAAAAACAGCATTCAGGCCAAAAGTATTAGTGTTCTATTTCTCTCTCCTACATGCTAGCACTTTCTATGAAGAGTCAAATTCACATGCACAAAACAGTTCTGATGTTTAAAAAGCAGAGTGCTGAGCCCCAATACTTTGAGCATTATATCTGTTAATATTTCTGGCCCCACATCCATCCTGCTGCACATCTCTGAATCATTCCATGCATACCAGTAAATTACTGCTTGAGGAAGTTTTATTTTCTTTTCCTGCAATATTTAGATCATTTGGACTTGATGATCATAGAGCTCTTTTCCAGCCTAAATGATTCCATGATTTCCCTACAGTAATGCAAGGGCTCTGTCTAGGCTAACAGTTCAGGACCTCTCTGTCTGAGGAGTACTTTAGCAAACACAAACCTCACAGCTACTGTATTTTGATGGTTGCTGTCACTGCAAAACAAAAACACAGTGCAAAAACCAGATCCATGATATGTACAAAAAAAAAAATGCCTTTAATTTATTTGTTGGCAGAGAAGATTTATGGTGCTTAATGCAAAGTTCAGTAGGAACAGAGGTAATGCAGCTATCTAGAATCACGCCGGCAATAAACCAAGCTCTGCATTTCGCCAGCTGGTAAATGCAATTCTAAACTTGCTGGTAAAAAAAGGAATCAAACCTGGTTATGGCTTAAAATTGTATTTCTAGCCTTAGAGGAGAGACCAAGCCCAAGCTGCATCCATCAGGAGCAATCAGTGCTGTTCCTCTCTGCCCAGCAACTCTGCTTACAAGCAGCAGCACACGGCTGGGAACCCTGCGCTGCCCTCGCTGCCTTGCCACAAACCTGGGCAAGGAGGAGCAGCAGTGACAAATATCATTGCCCACAGCAAACATCAGCCCTCCAGATGGCTTTGCCTTGCCCTTGTTTGGGGTTATATTTTAAATACAGGCATCAGCTGATGGTTGAGTCCCGAGTGCATGCTCACAGGTTCACTATTAGTCAGGGATCTTTTTCATGCTGCTCTTCCCGAGCTAGCACAGTCTCAGGCGGTCACTGTGCAGCTACTTCTCATGGAGTGATTTCAAATTCACAGCGAGCATTTAGGGTAGAGAGAGACAACAACAACAACAGCAAAAAAATATTTATCAGTTCCCCTGGAAGCTATTTCAGGAAGTTCATCTCGAGGAGGATAGACATTAAAGCACATGGAACATTTATTACACATATTTTCCCTAGTTACAAAGCCACAAGAGCAAGAGGATTTCTTTGGGGAGGGATCCAATGTTTCTCTTTTGCTTTTAGTTAACTACTGAAGAGAGTAAACTAAAAATGAAATAAACTTCCCCATTTCAGCGTGGTTATAAGCTTCCTGCTAGGCTGTGACCTAATTGAGACTTTTGATCTTAGCTTTTTTCAAAACATGTTGTTCTTCAGAGTCTGTAAAACATTTTAACTACAGATCTCCTGCAAACATTACTGAGAGCTACAGGGAATAAAATAATAAAGAAAGAAAGGGGGGAGGAACCACCCTCATTTTATCAAAGTCAGTGGAAATACAAGGTATTAATTATGCTAAATGAAGAAATATGGGCATTTGGTTACTTTTGTGGGTCAGAAGTATTTTAATCTGGTGCTGCCAGCCAGCTGCCTCTCCCTGACCTGCGAGCATCTCTATCAGCTGCCGGATCACATCAAAGCAGCACTAAGTGAGGAAAGCAGCGACCAGCACAGGGGCCCTGCTGCGGTACCAAGGCCACAGTTTGACTCAAACCACCACATTGGTATCAATTACAATCACTGATAAGGACATGACCTTTTTTAAGGCACATAAATGGTGTGTGTGTGGGGAGGGGGGAGGATATTCATATGACTGCTTTCCCCCAAACACTTCATGTGCCAGTAGGGAGAATAAAACCACACAGCAAATTCTGCTTCCCAAATGGGCACAGAGTTACAAATATGATCCAAGGTCCACTGCTGATATGATCCACTCAGATCACCCAAATGCAGCTCCCTTGATTTGGTTAACTGAGGCAAATACAAAAGAGAGCACAATTAAAGTAGAGGGGAAATTGTGTTCCTACCCTACAGACGGTTCTTGTGAACCTGCATCAAAGCAAACCCCAAAATGTCTTTATTACAGCAAGACCTACAGCAGAAGCACATGGAACTGAGAATAAGTAGTGTTAGACAGTAGTAAGTCACCTAGTAAAATAAAAGTATATTTTCAATAAAGATTAGCCCTGTGTTTTACTCCTTAAAATTCTTTGATCAAGTAATTTTGGACTATATAAAACCAGCCAGACCTCCCTAACTCGACATTCCTGAAGAGATTGATTTGCTCCATGCAAAATGCTCCCATTTCACCTAACTAAGCTTCAGGTGATATTCCCCTTGTTCATTTTAAACACACAGCAGTTTGTGCTCACATTTGCTGCAGAGGTATTAGTCTGGAGA
>VWYK01114942.1:0-12180 GCA_013399775.1 Semnornis frantzii | reverse complement strand
CAGCTTCCTCAGGTTAGTAGTTCAGCTAGCTTGACTCGCATTTAATAACCACTGGGGACTGACTGAAAACGCAAAAAAGAGAGGGAGAAAACCCCACATTCTTTAGCATCCCCAGACTATCCCTTCAGAGGCAGCATTAGTTTTGCAATTATTTCGCTGGCAAGCAAATGAAAAAGACATTTGTTTGACTTGCTGTAGTCACCACTCACACAGACTTTCCCAATTCTTGCCAAGAAGAAAGCAGTAGAACAGACAAAATCTTATTAGCTCCACAGTTCACAGTCTGCTGAGTAGGCTACATTGACTTTGTGGAAATCAGTCCTTCAGCAAGGGAGCAGACCTCAGATTACAATGCAAAATAAGTAAGTAGCAAAATGAAATGAGCCGCTTCTACTTATGAGCTAGGTCAGGTTTTAAAATAGTTTCCTAACAGTTAAACATACATTATCCTTAAAGATAAATTATTCTCAGCAATAACAGAGAACTCGTTTGTAATTTCATAGTGGAAGGTTATTCTTGATATTGTGTACACACTAAACATTCCAGGAAAACAACAAACAAAGGCAGTCACCACATGATTATTTACTGTTTCTTAGTCTTACTTACTCAGAAACACCCATTTTAAAGCATCTATCCAAGTTAGTCATATGGCCAGCAGGTAACACTTTGGAATTAGGACATTATCCTCCTTTTGGAGAAAATGTGTATTTCTATCTAATTATGTTCCATAATAAATTCAATGTCTGCAGAGTCTTTCCCAGAAATTAATCTCTTTTCTCTGTTAGTCATTTGCTATGTTACATGTTNTCTCTTTTCTCTGTTAGTCATTTGCTATGTTACATGTTACTGAAGATGCACAACATGGAGGTATTTAGGACATGCAGATGTGGCACTTAGGGACATGGCTTATTGGTAGACTTGGCAGTGCTAGGTTAGCAGCTGTCTTTTCCAACCTGAACAGTTCTGATTCTGCAGTTTCACTGTATCACAATTTGATCAAACTTCAAATTGTAGCATAGCACATGCAGGTTAACACTCTAATCAGACATTAACATGGCAATTGGTTGATCTCTTAAAGTCTAGGAATCAATATATTAATTCTTAATCAAAACACAGCACTATTATTATATACAACAACCAACACAGCATTTCTAGAATGTAGTGGTTTGAACCACATAATATCTATACAAACAACCCTAAAACAGAGGGACTGGTCACCCTCTGGCTCTTCCAGTCCTTGAGTGGACAACTGTGTTTTTGCCTGTTAGAGGATTTGGACAGATACTCCTTTCTCCTTTCCTTCTGTTCTCTAATATACTGATGTAATCTGACACCTTTGTAGCACAGGAGTAAAATATGCTCTGTAAATCAACTGAAAACTCTCCTTCTGCCTCTATTTTTTCCATCCCTTATCTCCTGATAAAGAAAGAAGAGAGAGAAGATGGGGAGATGAGAGGGGGATTGGGGGACTTAAGCCCTTACATACACTATCAGAATTCTTCAAGTAAATACCTTTTATACGTTTCATGCTAAAAAGTACTCTAGAGAGTAAACAGAAGAAGTATCACTAGCATTCGACTATCAGACCAGAAGACTGAATGGTCATACTTTTTGTATCACCAAAATAATACATTCAAACAGTTAATTGCCAATGAAACGCTCAGCTTTAGCTGTCTGGATCCGTATTAGAATACCAACAGATGTTCACTAATCAATTCAAAGACTAGCTTTGTCTTGTAATTGCAACCCAGACAAAGCAAACATAACCAAAGCCTTCCAGTGCACAACAACATTTATTCTCAGGTGACTTAAAGCAATAACAAAGAGTGTCAAGCAAATACAAGTATTCACTCTGGGTCAGTGAATTATCACCAGCAATTTCACAACTTTCAAAGAAGACATACAGTATACCATTAGAGTTTCTGTCATTTAAATGAATGTCTGACCTCGCTCATGACAGGATTCCCTGTATTTTGTGGTGGTGTTACTTCCCATGCTCTAAACTTTTTCCTCTTAAGAGTTATTGGGTAAACCTTGCTTACTTTCAAATCACTCTATTTTTGTATTTGTGAGAGAACTAACAGTATGGGGAGTACCAGTTCCACTAAAAGTTCTCAGTTATAACTTAAATGGTCAAATGTATGAATCCAGAAGTGTTGCTATTACCCAGTCCTCAATACTAGCATGTTCATGTGGCTAAACAGAATACTATTGCCTGTAGTACACAGCACTCCAAATTTTCGTTCATTTACAGTTGTTCAACTAAAATAAAAAATCCTCTTCCTGCTCCTATTTGTAATTCAGATCCATAGACAACATGTGATTTGTTCAGGAAATAAATTGGGAAATCAGGACCTCCTATATCCAGGTTGAAACCACTTGCAGTATGATCATCAGCTCATATTTGAAGTGGCACATTTTTACTGTACACCTACCTTGGGTTAACTTCAAGGTGATAATTACTTGCAATGGTGCTAATTTCAATTTTCTTTTTAGAAGGTGCCTAAGTAGAAAGTAAGCATATTACATTTCAAAAACTGTGTTATAAAAATCTGATGAAAAATACATCATGTAGATTATAACTGTCTTGGTTACAAGCAATCCAGGTCTCACAAGAACTGCTGAGACACTAGACCTGTTCACCTCCTACCACAAAGTCCATCTACAAAGGAGAAATACGAATATATCACTCAGTTAATAAAACAGTAATTATTATTATTACAGCAACACATAGTATATATTTTACTACATATTTCAGTTCCTGAGGTTTTGTAACAAGAAATCTTGCTATTGGAGTTAGCCATTCAAAATAAGTCATACTTCGTCCCTCCAAAGAAAAGCTTTGGAGAAAAAACTCTTGACAAGTCTGAAGAGGTTGTTTACTTCTCTTAGCAAAAGATTTTAAGCAAACACTAGTATTTATGTCACAATTGACTATGGGTCTGAACAGTTAAATATATCCTCCATTTCTCTCATCCAATTCAAACACTTTTTGAGTTCCACTCCAAAGAATTAAGTAGCAAGTGTTAAATAGCTTAACTTATCAATAAAGCTTGGCAAGTCCTTGCTAGTTAAGCCTTCCATAACAAGCATTTTGAAAGGACAACGCAAACTTTTAATAATAAACAATTAAATGCCTAAGGGCATTTGAAGCTGGATCAATTGAAGCTGATTTTTACTAATGCTTAAATTGTCACTGAGAATGTCATAACTTGACTATAGGCAAAAAGTAGTGCTAATAATTTTTAAAACACAGGCTATTTTACAAATTAAGTGTATATATCTAATTGACAGTTAGGCTATCACAACACATGCTACTGTCCAAATTGACCTCTAAAACAAATAAACCACCACAAACCAAACAAAAATAAACGAACCAGCCACAGAAGACAAAACCGTGCCCATGTTCTCCCACTCATGAGGTTCTAAGAAACTAGAACATCTGGCAGAAGTACTTTTTCATGCAAACAAATTAGTCCGATTAAAAGAGCTTGAAAATATCAAGAGGAAAAAAATTAAGACTCAAATAAAGGTATGAAAACAGAAATATATCAGTATATAAATATTCGCATCACCTAGGAGCAGATGGGAAATAAAATGTTTTTACCGTTATACTCTGATGCTCAATCCTCAGTTTTTCCACTCCTGCACCATACAGTTCCCTTAATAAACACATTATTCTTGTCTTTTTTCCAGCTCCTGATGGTCCATACACCAACAGATGAGGGAAATCACCACACTGAACCTGGACACAAAGTAATAGGACTGTTCAGCTACAACAATATTTTCCATAACCAAGAGTATTTATCCTTCCATTCTCACCCAAGTTTACAGGAAATTATTTTTCCAACTTGGTCATAACTACTGAATTCCTTTCCTCTGGTGATACTTCCTACAGAACATCGTATTTTTGGTGTTTCATTTACAAGACTTACATACTGTGATCCTGTGATATTTTATTTAAATCCTTTGCCCATATTCAAATTAAGTCAGAAGCTTGTTTCTTGAAAAGGTAAAAAGTACAGCCTGGAAAACATATGACCAAATCTGACAACCAGAAGTTGTATTACATGTAACAGAAAGCAAAAAGCTGGGGAAGTGCATCAATCCAGTGGCCTGATGAAGAGAAATCAGCAAAGTTGGCAGAGGAAGCAGTCCTTTACCATCCAAGCATTTAGATATTCCTGCCTTTTTTTCCCAGCTGCTCACCTCAAAAAACTCATCTAACTTTAAGTAAACTCTCATAGATCGTTCTTAAAGAATCATAGAAAGGTTTAGGTTGGAAGGGACCTCAAAGATCACCTAGTTCCAACCTCCTGCCATAGGCAGGGACACCTCCCACTAGAACAGGTCGCTCAAGGCCTCATCCAACCTACCCTTGAACACCTCCAGAGAGGGAGCATCCGCAACTTCCCTGGGCAACCTGTTCCAGGGTTTCACCACCCTCACTGTAAAGAACTTCTTCCTAACATCCAGTTTAAATGTCCCCTCTTCTAGTTTAAACCCGATATAACATAACCAGGAAGCACGGGCGCACATCATTGATCAATAAGTTAGGCTGCCAATTTCCTCACAGCCAGGCCTTCAGCAAGGCCACGCGCCCGAGCAGGGCACGCTGCCCGCGGATCGCCTTCCCTTGGGCCACGCCTAGCAGGGGAGATAACCCGCAGGCCTGCATCGAGGAGAAGCTCTTCCTCTGCAGATCCGTACAGGATGCTTTAAGACTCGCAGCAACTTGACTCCAGGTGCCCAAAATCATAGAATCACTAAAGCCAGAAAAAAACCCTTAAGACAGTCAATCAAACACCATCATGCCCACTAAACCACGTCTCGAAGTAGCCTCTCTGTGGGGACGCGCCCGCTGGCGGCCTCCACGGCTGGAGGCGGCAGCGGCACTGGGCAGAGTCCGCCAAAGGAGGCCGTCGAAAGCCGACCGGCGGGTCTGAGCACCCCCTCACCAGGTTGCGGAGCTGCGCTGCCTGCTCGCGGTGATAGTCCAGCTTGCCCAGGGAGCCGGGACGGTACTTGTCCACCCACAGGCTCATGGTGATTGAAAAGCGCGCGCCGCCGGGCGCCACTCCGACTCGTAGCGCCGGGAGGAGACAGCGGTACGGCGGCCGCCAAGGGACAAGCTGCAGCGGTGTCCGCCGGGGCAGTGGAAACGCCCTGCTGCTCCGCCTCCTCCGGCTGCGGGTGAACCGCGTTTCTGCGCGGCCCGAACCGGTGGAGTGCCACGGTCTGCTGAGTTCCCGCCAGTTTAAGAGATTTTCACCTCCCAAGTGGCAGCTCTTCCCTGTGTGCCTCGGCAAGTTTTGTGTGTAACGCTGCAATCCCATGCTATTGATGCCGGAGGCAGTTAAATGTCCCGCGTTTGCTGGCGCGTTTGCTGGCCATGGCTGGGCCTGATTTCTTTGTGCAGGGGCCGTTGTGGAAACTCGGTCATAGTGCGGGAGGTGTACCCAGCAGGGACAAGTCACACCAGGCCCGGCTGTGCTAGTCTCAGAGCTGGGACTGCTGTCACCCACTTGACGGCAGCAGATCTTCAGGTATCTCTGGCAAAACCACTAGTCTCATGAAACATTAGCAGATACATCATGCAACCTGGTAACAGGACATGAGCAATACGGTATGATGTCCCACAGCAGAACCAGCAGATGTGTTAGATAAGAGAGGTGGGATCTGAGGTGAGCTCCTGTAGATACGGCCCAATGGCCCAGCAGCAGGCTGCCAGGGAGAGCAGGCAGGGAAGAAGCAGCAAGGGGCTGACAGTACTTGAGGCACACGTGGGCTTGTCTGCCCTGCTGTGACCGTGTTCATCGGTGCACATTTGGCATCTTGACCTCTACAGATGGCCAGCAAAATGAGACCTGTTTTCTGCATCAGGGGAACATTTGTTAGGTTCTTTGGCTTGATGTCCTCCTGGACTTGCAGCCTCATCAAACAAGGTGTTGATTATAAGGTATGCATCATAGTGTGAATTTGAAAGCTCCATCTATGTATGTGGATTTATGTAGATACAAAATATGTATATACAGAACTGCATACAGAATATAATTAAGAAACACTCGTTTTGATCCTTTGTGTAGTACGCTTCATAAATGAAGCATGATGCACAAATTACTTGAAAGCAGAATTTCTTAAAGCTGTAAGACATGGGTATGCACAGGAATAGTCTGAAATGTGTCAACTGATTTTTTTTTTAAATTTATGTGGTTTACTTACATGGTTTTTCATGTGACAGTTCATATTTTTTCACATTGAAAGGCATAATGCAGCATAATAGCTTCATTAACCTAGACATTCAGTTGACTCATAAAGATCATATAAACTGTGGGGGAGCAAAGGAAGAGCACATCAGTTAGCACTGTTTTACCTGTTTATCTGAAGCAGTTATGTTATTCTCACAGACATGAATTAGAGTTTTTTTTGCAAATTGCCATGAATCAGCAAATCCAGCTTGTATTGCTTTGTCATCACTGCCTTTATACATGTTTGAGTCTGTGAAAGTTGCAGCAGCAGCAATATTCTGCCCAGTGCCTTCCCATGGAGTTCCTTTGTTCTGCTCAGCACCATAGTGATCTGTTGCTCTGCTGTTTCCTATTTTGTGGGTCTACAGTGTTTCTCCTGCATGGCTGTTCTCACTGCTCAGGGCCTACTGTTTACCCAAGTAATCTCTGAATTTGGCCATTAATGCTGTTGGTATAGACTCTAGTTACTTATATTTATGACTACCCTTTTTAAGCTTTTTCAAGCTTTTTCAGATCCTTTGTTCATTTGCCTGGCCTTTTAATAATTTCTGAGTGATGCGCTTCTCTTTCTGTGTCTATCAATGTCATGCTTAACTTAACTGTAACTTCTTAACTGCAACTTCTTTGATAGCTCCTTATAACCTACTAATTTCTTCTATCCCACAGAGATGCCATTTTTACTAATGCATGCCAGCTTCCCACAAGTGCTCTGCCAGGTTCTCCAGGCATTCGAAACTACCAGTGAAAACGACCTTTCTGGATAAGATCAAACTTAAGCAGGTAGAACTCAGTCCAGTAGGCTTTAGATACTTCCAGCTCCCAAAAAGATCAAGAACTGAAGATGTGTAGCATCTCTGAAAAGGCCCTAAGATCTTTTTTATTATTAGATCATTAAAATTCCATAAGATGTCTTGTTATTCCAAGGGGAAAATGTTGGGCATCGTACCTTACCTCAGCAATGCATTTAAACATGAGCTTACACTTAAGCTTTCAGTGAAGTTATTCCTTGCCATAAGAATAATTAAGCAGATGAACAAAATTAGTGTGTTAAGTAAAAATCTTATCACTGTAAAACCTAGACCTGTATGAAGGATTACAGTTGCAGTACTTTATATCTGATTAAAATGCTCTAGAAAGCTTTGATTTTCTACTTCATTAATTTTTTAACTTCACTATAAATTTAAACAAAATAACTAGATACCTAAAATTGAATGGTTTGGCCAAGTGTATTACAAATAAATTAATGTGAATAATACAGCAGACCATGGTAATTTCATCTGCAGTCACAATTCACTCAAATATAAGGACTATTAAAATACATCTTCAGTTACTTTGTTCAGTCCAACGGAAAGGTCAAAAAGTAAAATGACTTCTCTGCGTGAATAAACTAGACAATGTATCTGAAAATAGAGTTTTTAACTACAAATGGCATTTTGAGTCTTTTCTTACCAGCAACTGAGTTACTAGAATGTGACATAATGTCAAACACTCTAAAAGAAGCTCCATCTTATACCCAAATTGAAGTAAAACTGTAAGACCTGGGTCTACTGTTTAGATATATATGTAGCTTTTAACTAATTTTGAACTGATTATTGAAACAATGTCAGAACAACTTAGTCCATTGTACTGACCTCCTAAATATCTTTACAGTATGACTGCTGCTAGCAGCTATCCGAGTAGCCATTTATAAGTCCAAGTACTACTTTGCTGTAGAAATTGTGCTTTTCAGACACAGAAAGTCTGTTTCACATTCTTTGATCCTTCAGGCTGCTTAAATAAGAGAGACAGATTTTTATTTTCAGTTTCAAATATTTTAGTAGATTTTTGCTACTCTGTTGGCTGTCACTCTAGGTTATGTCACTCTGTCCCCCTCAGAGTGCTTGTATAGCTGCAAGTAAAGTGCAGCATATCAAGAAAGACAAGATCACTAATTACAATGGGAAAAAAAAAACAAAAACAAAAACACCACAATAAAGTGACATCTGTTCTGTTGGTGACATACTGATATCATGCAGATCAAATGTGACAGTGGGAAGAACAGCATTAGCACTGACACATAAAAATCTGAAATTGATGTGTCCCGTATAGATTGGCAGCATCAAAGAAGCTGCTATTTTGTAAGAGATGTAAACTCAAGAAATCCTAGTTCTTCAACAGTTTAATGGTTTATCTTACAATCCTTTATTAAATTAAATTGAAGTAATAAAGCCACCATAGTTTTCCAAGCAAGGATGAGACCAACTAAAAAGGTATAAGATACATTTTCACCACCATTGAAGGTGTGTTCTGGAAAAGGCTACCGAGATAACATTTAATTAGAGGATACATCTTGTCCATCAGTTATTACTGCAAAAGCTTTTGCAGATGCAGTCAGGACACTTGGCAGTATTACAAAATGTTCTAATTTAATCTTCATGTCCCAGCTTTTGCTGCTAGGGGCTCGACTGCACAGCATCCCTAGTCTCTAGTGTTCCTGGAGAATTAGAAGAAAAGAAGATGAGTTATGTTTTGGTGTTCTTAGGCCCCTGTGGCCTCAGTTGTGCATAGCTGTGCAAAACTAAGACTTTTGATTTCTACCATTAGGAATTGTCCAACCATACATTTAAGCAAGATTTATGACACCACAATTAATCATAACAGGAAAAAAACTTTTTTTTTTTTTTTTTTCGTATTCTGAACATAAATTGAAATACCCATCTGGAGACATGTAGAGTTACAGTTCCATTCTTCAGATGAGCTACTGCTATGCTGAATACATGCCCATTTTCTGCTGCAGGTTTTGATAAAAAACATAGGCTATTTGAATGTATAATTTATCTTTTCTCCTGAGAATTACAAAGTTACTGACTAAAAGACGTAGTCATGTTCTTCAGTTTTCTTCAGCCCATATTTTGCAATAACGGAATGGCTGGAACAAAGGAAGCTCTTGTACACTTAGGACTGCAGATTTGAGTTTACAGATATTCTGAAAATGGCTCAGTAAGTTGAGAAATACTCAACAGTCTGTTCTGGAGTCATTCTAACTAAGACACACAAGTTCCTTATGGAAACTAATCTTGAAACTCTTTAAAGAATAGCATGCTGTCAGCTACTCAGATATATATGAATGAATATTGATGCTTGACCTATAAGTAGGAATTGTGCAGATCTTAACATGTCACATTTTTTATCTCTCTTGGCAAGGATAGATGTTGCTGACAAAGGACAATGATGTATTAACATATGGAGGTCTGTGTTTTCATGCTCACCAAGACTTGAACTAGAATTTTTTTTATGGACTTGATCTGCTTTTGTGCTTAAAAATTAATGAAAAATAATGATTTTTTGTAAAAAAAAAAGTCAAATATAGAATCACAGAATCATGGAGTCATAGAATGGTAAGGTTGGAAGGGACCTCAAGGATCATCTAGTTCCAACCCCCTNTAGGCCCCCTTCAGATATTGGAAGGCTACTATAAGGTCTCCTCAAAGCCTTCTCTTCTCCAGGCTGAAGAGCCCCAACTCCTGCAGCCTGTCCTCATAGCAGAGCTGCTCCAGCCCTCTGATCACCTTCGTGGCCCTACTCTGGACCCACTCCAACACTTCCATATCCTTCCTGTGCTGGGGGCTCCAGAACTGCACACAGTACTCCAGATGGGGTCTGACGAGAGCAGAGTAAAGGAGGAGAATCCCCTCCCTTGCTCTGTTGGCCACACTGCTCTTGATGCAGCCCAGGACTCGGCTGCTGTCTGGGCTGCATGCACACACTGCAGGCTCATGTTGAGCTTTTCATCAACCCATACCTCCAGGTCCTTTTCCTCAGTGAGGGTGGTGAGGCCATGGCACAGGTTGCCCAGGGAGGTTGTGGCTGCCCCCTCCCTGGAGGCGTTCAAAGCCAGGTTGGACGAGGCCTTGAGTGAGCTGTACTAGAGGGAGATGTCCCTGCCTATGGCAGGGGGATGGAACTAGATGATCCTTGAGGTCCCTTCCAACATTACCATTCTATGATTCAGTGGAGGTTTACTCAGATTTACTAGCTAATCTGAGGCCAGCTCTGTTCATATGTAGGTAGGTAGGATCTGCTTACCGAGATGGAAACAGTTCTCTGTAATCACTGAGATGAAAACAGTCCTGTGTAATCTACATGAAAAGTGATATGGGGTGTATGGCCAATAATTTATACTTGTAACTTTTCAGTTAAAACCAGCGCATTCTCATATCCTGGATGTAAATGTGTTTGTTATATCTGTAACAAAACGTCAAGTTACACTTCCTGTGTTCGTACATTTAAAAAATGCCCAATACACAATGACAAAAGAAGTCTAGAATAGAAATTTACTTTGGAAAATGTTTATTTATCGGTTTTTAGTAACAGTAGGCTTGTGCACATAACACTATTACCTAACCGTGATCTTGGAAAATTACCACAGAGCAATACCTGCTGTGAAAAGCTATTAGTATTGGTATGTCTTCATACAGCTGTATTGCTATTGATGTGAATTAGAATGAACCACAGTCCCAGAGCTCCTTGTGCTGAAAAGCTTTACCACCTGAGATTAGATGACTGACTTCCTGTTCTCCGATATTACAACTCTATAGTGACAAAACTGCTGCTGTTCTTCTCATCAGACAAAAAGGAAAACTGTCATAAGGTCTTCTGATCACTTTGTCTTTCTTAGGCAAGGTGGTTTTAAAATTAGTGGGTTGTACTAAATTAGGCAATTCAGAACACAGCATTAAATGTTACATTGATTGATGTTACAATAATACATACATTGAGGAACAGATTGTTATGCTGCTGAATTTAAGGAAAATAAGACATAACAGATGAAGTAAATATTTTGCATTATTTCTCTTCATTTGTTTTGTCCTTCCATTTGTTCAGCTGTTTGTCAAAATTTACATTTACTTACAGTGAAGAACTCCCAACTGTGTGAAGAGCCCCTTTTGAAACCTTAGTGCAAGTTTGACTGAGTTCACGTGAATAATTTGCTGTATTCATGGAAAAGCTGTTCTCTTGTTTCATTTTGCTTCAAGTGTCTGTCCTCTGGAAGAAACAGCTTAAACCACCAGGGTACACAGATGTTGAAGAACTATTTTCATCCTTCAGAGATGCAGTTTTTATAATTTAAGGATTATTCTAGCTGCCTGTATGTGACAGCACCGTTTTTGGTAAATAAGATGCATAGGCTAGCATTTTTGTAACATTTAAAAAGTAACATTTTACATTAATCTTAGCTGTGGCTATCGTACTCATTTCTGTCTTGTGCTCCCCATCTTTCTACCCTCTACCCTTTTTCATGACTGCACTTATCTAATTCCATTAAAAGCTGTTTTGGTGAGCTAAATGGTCAACAAAAGTAATCCTTTTTTACAAGTCTAGTTCCCTGAAAATCATGCAGTAGAGTTAGTTGGGTGTAAGCAAGACCTTGCTTCTGCCGCCTTCAATAAGTTTAAAATCTTGTGGAGCTGAATTGTCAGAATTATATATTAGGGTTATTTTTGCTTCCCTATCCTTAATTTTATTTCATCTTCATATAGAGACCTAAGACCACTCTTGATAGTTTGGTAAATGGTCTCCATTTCATAGCTTCTGATGTGGATGATGGGAAACCTCCTTGTTTCCAAACAGCTCTTTATTAAGGCAGCTCTTTACAATTACCCTGTGGCTATGACTAGCATTCAAAATACGCATGCACAAGCTGCCGCTTTTGCTGCCTCCTACAAAATTTTATTTTCTGATACCTGTTCTTTTTCTACTACATTCTCTGCACTTAGCCATTTATAATATCCTTGTGTAATGGCTACTTAGAAGACTGTACCAGAGGTTAGAACTGAGATGGAATATAAACTAACAAGCTTGATTAGGAAAGAGGAAGTAAAGAGCAAGATCAGCATATCTTTCCTCTTTGGATCCCAGCACAGCTTTTTGGACCTGGTGTGATGGTTTGGGA
>VWYK01114940.1:9662-23929 GCA_013399775.1 Semnornis frantzii | reverse complement strand
GTGTGGGTGGAAGAAGGCTCTTCTCTCTACTGCTTTATTACATACATGTCCATAGCCTCTAGTGGGAGTTTAAATATCTTCTTCAGTATTATTTCCTCGAGATATCTCACATCAAAAACTCATTTCTCACAGTTCAAACTGTCAACTTATGTCTATGATTGTGGTCAGTCAGAGCTTGGGTTAAGTTTTGGTGAATGACTAGAAGGAAGACACCCTCTGAGCACCTGGTTCCCGAGCCTGAGAGCTATCAAATTTCTTTCATGGGCCATCCAGTCTCCTTAAGTAAATTCCATTAAGGTAACACTGCTGCTGTCTGATTAATTCATTTCCATATAATTTCCCACTGTAGCATATGACTTTTGCTTTATTCCTCCATCTGAATATTTCCATTTTACATATT
This sequence comes from Semnornis frantzii, assembly GCA_013399775.1. NCBI lineage: Eukaryota > Metazoa > Chordata > Aves > Piciformes > Ramphastidae > Semnornis > Semnornis frantzii. The sequence goes on along the minus strand of VWYK01114940.1, from coordinate 23,529 downwards.
TTGCTTCCCCACTGAGTTGCTTCTGTAATTTCCCCATCTTCCCATTTCTTTTGCTGTACTGTGCTTTCATGTTTCCTCCTGTTTCTCCAGTTCTCAGTCTTTTGAATCATTTCAAGCCCCTCTGTACATGTTCCACTTTCATATTGTGAGTTACTTTTTGCATGAGCCAGAAGATCAGGGATTTGCTGACCTCTGACATAAGGAGTGATAAGCAGCAGGACAAAAGTCAAGGTATCAGGCAAACGAGGTCACTGCCATACCCGAGAGAAAGCCACTAACTACAACACTGTGGCCAACAACATAATCACCTTCTCATTACACACCACAGGTTTCACCTAGCTTATTATAATTCACCTTGTCAGGTAGGTTCAATACAGAACAGACTGTTTACTTCAGAGACATAAGCCTGTGCACGTCTGCAACTATCAGCAGTCGAGAGCTGAAAGAGATTAGGAGCAATAAAATCATAAAAACTGGCTACCAAATACATGGGAGACATAACAGCCCAGCTCTGAAGAGGGAACTGGTGACGGCTCCCTGTGCTGCAATTCGCTTTCAAAGTCACAAAAACCCTTTTGAACCTCTTGTATTCCCCTGACTAATGCCATCATTATTTCAACACTGGCTGTTCAGAGAGAAACAGGTGCTATCTTGTCAAATGAGACTCTTCTGCTTTCATCATCCTCGAGTTATTCATTGTGTATTGTTACCGCTGACAAGGTTTTGGGTTGCCTGGATACCAGGTCATGCTGATATAACTGCTAGTGATCTCTGCATAACCAAACTTTTTTTTTTTTTGGTGGGAGGCAAGCAAGGGGAAGAATGGCATGGAAAAGAATTGTTTTATTCCCATATGTCGTCTTGCCAGCAAAAAGAAGTTCCATGAGCTTATCTCAGAGGGCTGTGGAGAGAGGGTTGGTGGAAAGTTTCCAGCTCCTGATTAAAACGATTCACTCTATAATAAGCTCGCATTTCCAGCCTCCTTTCTAAAAGCTTTTCTTCCTCAATACTTACAACAGTCTGCTAGAGTCCTAAATAGAAGGGAAAGATTAATCTGTGCTAAATTACCTGACGTGGGTTTAAAATGATTCTGACAGAAAAGTAGAGCAGTTTGCCCAAGGAAGTACAAAATGCAGTACCCGCCCTGCTCGGTTATGAATAGCACACGAGCCACCAGCACCATCCAATTCAGAGAAAGAGTTACCACCAAAAAACAAAAAAAGGAGTTAAACTCAATTGAATTAGATTTTTGTTCTCGATTTTCTTTATCTCTCTCTTACAGCAGATGGCTTTCAGAAATAAATGTTTTGCAGCCACATGCCTGCCTAAAGTTTCCCCAGGAACTTTTCCTGTAAACGTGGTGCAGGCAGAAAAGTTGTTAGAGAAGAGGTTTTTCTTTTATGCAAACTGCTTTTTGTTTCTCATACCAATTAAATTTTATTTACAAAGCATCACTTCCCACTGAGATGCTGGAGGCTCATCTTGTTCTTGTCCTGAGCCAGGAAGGTTTTTGACAGTATCACTTTGGATGGAAAAAAAGAGCCTGACCTCATTTGCAATTCCCTGCACCAAAGGAAAAAAATAACAACAAATTAAAAAAATCTAGACCTGAATTCCCTAAACCAACTGAGTTTTTCAAGGAATTCAGACTCTGAAGACACAAATTACAAACCTCCAAACTTCTGAAGACATACACAACAGGGAAATCCATCTTAATCAATGGCACTCATTCTCACAGAGCCAGGTAAAAAGGTTTTGCCTAAATAATACACTTTGGCAGCTTACTCAGGAATGCCAATTGAAATATTGAAGTTGATTGAAATGCTCCTTGAGCATTTAGTGTTTTAAGCTAATGTTATATGGAAGCCATCATCTATCACACACAAGTTTAGAATGAGGCAACTAACAAGTTATTTTTGGATGATGCCCTGATGATATGGGGCAGGCAGGATTTGAAGAAGTCATGAAATCCGCTTGCTTTTAAACAGAAGGTAATGTCCAGCCATGCATATAGTTAATCTAGCCTGCTAATTAAAACAAATCTTCTCAGTATATTCAAGAAAGTAATTATTAAACACGGCAATCAAAAGATAAGGATAAATGCTCCTGACCACAAGGAGTGAAAAGAAGATAGGGAGGTAGTAATAAAAAGAATTAAAATTATGCTTTAATTTCTAACTGAGCATCTTTGGAGTCCTGGATACCAAGAGAAAATTAAATTTACAACAGCAAAAAGAGGAAGGAAGGAATAGGGGAGGGAGGTATAAAATGGAAGCAAAAGAGCTAGCATGTGATGGAACAGACAGACATCATTAATCAAAATAAATGGGATTTTAAACACATTAGTGCAATGAAATTGCATGGAAGTTATGGGATAAGTGATCCTGCTCCACCAGAGGGGTCCCTTCAGAGGTCCCTTCCCATTCCCTCCATTCTGTGATTCTATGTGATCGTTTTACAAATCTCCACCCATACTGAACAGATAACATTTGCAGATGACATTCAGCTGAGTGGTGCAGTTGACACATCCAAGCATGGGCAGCAGGTCAAGAGAGGCGATTCTGCCCCACCTGCACTGCTGGGTCTGGCTCTGGAGTCCTCAGCATAAAAAGGACATGGACTTGTTGAGCACCTCTCCTACAAGAACAGCCTGAAAGAGGTGGAGTTGTTCTGCATGGAGAAGAGAAGGCTCCAGAGAGACCCTCTTGTGGCATTTCAGCACTTAAAGGGGTCTATAATAGAGATGAGAGCAGACTTTTGAGCAGGTCCTGTTGTGACAGGTCAAGGGATAATGGCTTTGAACCAAAATAGGGGAAACCTGGACTAGATGCAAGGGGGGAAAAATTTACAGTGTAATGCTGACATATTGACCCAGGTTGCATCCCTGGAAACATCCCAAGCCACATTCAAGGGGGCACTGAGCAATCTTCAAGCTAGCTGAGGAGGTCCCTGGCTGATTGCAGGGCAAGTTGGACTACATGATCTTTAAAGGTCTCCTTCCAGCCTAAGGTATTCTGTGATTCTACAATAACTATTTACAAAGAAACAACTTCATTCTTATCTTTTCAACAAAACACTGCATTATTTCAATTCAGAAAGAGATGTCAAAATACAGAAGTCTGTGTTAGACCTAATATCTACAGTACATCATGAATCATACACAAGGAGTTCATTTGAATTCCTCCCCCTGTGGCTCCTATACAGCTGTAAATCTAAAAGTCCACACAGGGTAAAAACTATGATGATGCAACTTGGAAGTGCAGCAGGAGATATTTTCAGACTTAAAGTTAAATGGGAGAAAAAACAAATATTTAAGAAAATCCTCACACTAAGTGACTTCCTGCCAAAAGTCTTTCAGACTTTCTGAATGTGGACCCATGACTCAAGCAGAGCCATAAAACTCCCTGAGCCCCGACGGGCGATCCTAATAGGCATGCAACTTGCAACACTTTTTAACATGTATTTTTAATTTAATCCATTAGAACCACAAAGGAATAATGTATTAAAGTGATAAGTCTGTAAATAAATATCAAAGTGAAGTCATGAAAGCTTTCAGGGAAAAAAAAAAATATGCAGGCAGAAAAGAAAAAAAAAAATTAAAGCCCTTGAAGGAATACATCACAGAAAAAAATAAATTGATCTACTAAATTAATTAAGTAAATTGATTGTAAAAATTTACTACCCTGTGCAATACAGAGTAAGTCTCACAGGAGGTAAGTTAGCAGAGTCAATCTGAGCCTTTCAACCATGAGAAACTTATAAAGCACCTCATAAACTCTTTCAATAACGCTGGAGAAGAAGAATAAAAACTTTCTATACATGCTGTATGTGGCACCTCGTGCTGCAATCTACAAAGGACCTCCCCACACTGCTTTTTGCTCACTGTTCCCAGTTCGCCCACTTGTATTCAAGTCAGAGTAACAAAATCTGCATTGGCAGAGCTCGTATTTAATTATGTTCATGGTGCAGGAAAATTTCTACCTAAAAAGTATCTACTTACTCTCCTTTTAGTTGCCTTGTTGAGTTTTTACTTTGTTGGATGTAACTGAAATCCAAACTACAGAAACTCACCAGTTTAGGAAGGGTCTTCCTAAGCTTCCTGTCCCAAGTTTTTGACAGAAGAATTGCCTATGAATAATAACCTGTTTCTCTTAATCACGAAACCACAAATCAAAGAACCAGCTATTTCAAGAGCAACTGTGAGAGATAATCTAGATAAATCCCCCAGTTCAGGGCACGACAGCTATACCTAGATTATTCCAAAGTGAAATCTGTCTTATCACACTTAACAAAATTACATGTAAAGGGTATGTCAAAAGCTTTTCTCACAGAGAAGTATCAGTATCCACTTTTCTGTTCAGAAGAAAAAAAAAAAATCTACCTAAACTAATCAATTACACTGATTTATTTTCTAGTTCTATCTCCTTTCCCCCACCAGCTGTCCAGGAAAACTAATCACCAAATTTAATAATCTAATATGTGCTAAAAAAACCTTATCATGTTCCTTCCTAATCTCCTAAAACTAAACAAATCCCATTCCTTCATCTTTTCATCAATTGCCAGTTCTTCTGGGAGAGCTGCTTACTCCACAGTGACAACATCTCACATCTTGGAGGAGATTTGATCTTTTTCCAGTTAACTCAGCCACAGACTCAATGAAAGAATTTCTGAATTCAGAAAGAACTGGTTGTGATCATCAAAAGCACTTCAGTCAATGCTTCTAATAGATATGCTAATTTACAGAGATAACCAGTCTTAATCAAACTAATTACACTACAGATTAAAGGTATTTGAAATTTAGCACAGCCTCTTCTAAGTATCTACATTACATTGTAGTGACCTTAAGCAGCAACCTGGAATAAATATGTTAATATGGTTCTTTAAAGAATTCTTAACACATAATTTAACTGGAAAATTTAAAAGGGGGGGGGGAAAAAATCATAGATTTTGTGATTTCTGCTTTTGTTTAGAACTTTGGGGAGGAAAAAAAAATTTAAAAAAAAATGACCCTGTCAGCCCTGGTAAAGATCAAGATATTTCTCATCATCGCTGACTTGAATTTCAGTTTCTGGCTATTGATTCACGGCCTGTGCGTGTCAGGGCAGTGCAACGGCTCACAGGCACGGGGGAGCCGGAGGCGACGCCGGGAATGCATAACTCGTACCTGGGCATTGCGGCTTGACTGTCGGCACTGCCTGCCACCCGCCTGCCGTGCGGCTTCGGCGTGACAGCTGAGGAGATGATCCTAAGCAAAGACAGAGGCAGTGCATCCCAGCAGAAGGGGCTGAGTTCAATTAGGGCGGTGCAGTTGCTCTCCCCAAAACGTGGCATCCTTTATGCCTGTGCTGGTTTGAGCTAATTGGAATATTTTTTTTAGTAGAGAAAATTGTACTAAAGGCTGTGAAAGAAAACAATGGTGATGTCTACTTCACTCATAGTTTGCTGTGAATGTTTACAAAAGATAAGAGTCTCTCGAGCAGGCAGTCCGGGTCACGAGGCACTTGCTTGCTTCTTGGGTCTTGGGCTAGCAGCTTCACGGGCACAGCTTCTTGGGCTCTCTAACAGCTCTGGCTTCTCCTCTCTGTTGAGTAACTCCATTAACCACTTTTCTTCTAATCCTCCCCAGCCGATCCTCCTTGCACCTAAGCCAAATCTTGGGGTAAGGTGTGGGGGTGGGGAGAAGGTGGAAGGGTGGTTGGGAGCCCCTCCTGGGGTCTCTGATTTCTGGGAGGGGAGTTGTGTGTCTGTATTACCTTAAACTTGTATATTTCTGTAAATATTCCTGTCTATACTGTATATATTTGCTTGTGCTGAGCTGTAAGTAGAACTTCATCTCAACTTCCAGCTCCGGCTGAGGTCTAGTCTGGGTCATTTTCAAGTGTGGGGGGGCAGGGAACTCCCAAACCGTCACAATGCCGCTCAGGGAAGTTTCAGAGTGCACAAGAGGGGGCAGAGGAACAAGAGACTACAGGAAGTTTTTTGTTCAGCTGCATGGTAAATAACTCTCTTCACAGCTCTTGGTGCGAGGTTTTTGTTCAGTGGAGGGGCAGATAACCTTCTTCACAGCTCCTGCTGCCTATCTAGAGGGTTTTCACCTGAAGGAGGCATTTCCTCCTCATGAAACAGCTGACATCTCTCCATCTCCCCAGCATATTTTCTTTTCTAGGCAAACCAGCCCAACAAGGTGATTCTTACTTCTCCAGTGCACGAAATCGCTGTCTGTGCTATGAAAGGTACTTTATTTATCAACATGGTTGCAAAAAAATCTAACTGCTCCTCTTAGGTTGCAACCCCTTTGCTCTCCTCATTTCCCATAGCGAGTGGTGTCCTTTTTTTTGACCTTCCCTACCAGAGCTTTACCTGAAACCATCTAAGGTCTGAGGTACAGAGTGATAAAACTACAGGCTATAAAATATTCTCCTTACTCACTTTTTTTGCTTGTTGTTCTGCATTACATTTTATTTGTTGTTCTGCATTATATTTTGTTTGTTTTTGCTTTTCCACAATAATAAATTCTATGACAGGATCACGGTGTCACTGGTGCCAAGAAGTTAGCAGAGTAAAGAAAAGTAGGGACATAAAACTTTTAAATGTCTGCAGAAGCTGGAAGGAAAACACTGTAGTAATTTTGTTTTAATTGCTACCCACAAGTCAGCTCGTAAGGTCAATTTGAAATGCATATATTTAAACTAATTAACCAGCTTCCTTGTAAACACTGCATTTGTTCTTCTTCTGCAGAGAAAGAGATTTGAAAACTATAAAGAAAGTAGAGCTTCTCTGTACGACATAAATTAATACACACACATAGATAGGCACAAGTGAAGGAGAAAGGAATGGTGCAGGAATCCTTTCTATGTATTTCCATTATACTGGTAAATAAAGTGAAAACATCAAAAGCCTCTCAGTATTCTTGATGCAACTCTGGTTATCAGCACTGAACTGAGCAAATAAAGTTTATTTCAGATGCAAATGAGTAATGAGCCTATTGACACTTACACCCTAAGTATGCCTCTAAGCTGGCTGTTGCATGCTCTGTGGAGTACTCTGCAGGCACTCTTATGACTAAGCTCTCCTCTCTCCAAGTCAACATCGTATAAACTGAAATATTAAAGGCATCACAAGTAATCAGTACCAAAGTGCTACCAATCACATCCTCAAAACTGTCCTCCAACCTTTCTCACCTTTAGCCCTTGCTTAAAATTACACATGAGAAAAATTGCTTGTTTAGTTTACTGCTTTGTGTCAAGAAATCAGTATCGTAGGTCCCAATTCTGAAAGAAAACCAGCAAATACTTCCAGCCCATCTCTGCTAATGTGTCCTTACTCCTCTGATTCATAAGCAAATCAGGGTCTTATCTAAACCAGACAGTTCTGAAATGAAATCCCACCTCACAACACCTCTCCATATAGGCAGGAAGGTGGATGAAAGCTCATTCTGATCACATAATACAGTCTATTGATTTGAATTAAAAATGGATGGTTGGTGTGATAATAGCTCCTCAACTTTTTAATGTGTTTAAGCCAGTTCAGCCTTTCTTTGCACACTGTGAGACCACAGAGTGGTTTAAAACACTCAATTCATGATGAGCCCTGTACTAGCAAGATACACATTCCTTCCTGCAAGGAAGTTCAGTACCTTTAGGCACACATCAGAGATTATCTGTAATGCAGTGCAAATTGTACCCACTGAGATTTACTCGAAGTCTTTAGGTCTACTCACCCTGCTCTTTGTGAGATGGTTGTAACACAGGAAATGCACACGTGAAGAGGTAAATTAAATGGATATAGCTTCATCAGCTGAGCTTACACTGCAGACAGATTACTTCACCTCTTTTAGATTAATTTGAATCACTTGCATAAAACCAGACACCATGAGGTAACTTGTGAGACTCAATATAGTAGAGTACACATCACACAAGACATAATGGAGATCTATGTTCTCCTTGAGCTGCAGGCAAGTAGGACAGTGCAGGTTGGCTAGAATGGCACCAGACATTACCTTCAGGCAACTGACTCATAACTTGAGTCACTGTCAATGCTCATAAAACTAGAGAAGTTGGAAATAAACAGCAAGAGACCAAGTACTGAAGGCTGATGCTTTTCTAGGTATCAGACAGGCTCACACCGGCTCCCCTCGGTGGTCAGTGCAGCAGGTCCAAGTCTAATCAAGTACAGAGGGATTCCAGTAGTAGCAGAGAATGGCATTAGACTGCCATAATTTCTTCATTTTGTACTCCAATTCAGTTTTTCCTGTAAATGGCATGGTTCTGGAGTCTTTAGAAAAAGTATCAGCATTAATCCAAAACCTATTCTGATGCAAAGGTTCTTTTAGTAGGCAGGTAAATTTGTGAAGTCTAACTCAAAGCATCAATCAAACTTCTTTGCTGGCTCACAGAATGTTTTTATTCTATCCTTTCATTTGTTTAAAAGAGCCTCTGGCTTGAACATCCTTGTGAGCCAAGGAATCTGTTCAGAGCTATCTTCTAACAAAGCTAAGAAATTACTGCCTTTTTTTTTCTAGCTGATATTGGTATGACATCAAGATGGAAACCAAGATCATAAGAGAAAGCTGCAACATATAGATCATAGAATGATAAGGTTGGAAGGGACCTCAAGGATCATACAGTTCCAACCCCTGCCATAGGCAGGGACACCTCCCACTAGTACAGGTCACTCAAGGTCTCCTCCAACCTGACCTTTAACACCTCCAGGGAGGGAGCAGCCAAAACCTCCCTGAGCAACCTGTGCCAGTGCCTCACCACCCTCACTGCACACAACTTCCTCCTAACATCCAGTCTAAATCTACCTCTGCCAGTTCAAACCCATTGCCCCTTGTCCTGTCATTACAAGACCTTGTCAATAGTCCCTCCCCAGCCTTTCTGTAGCCCCCTTCAGATCCTGGAAGGCTGCTCTAAGGTCTCCTGGAAGCCTTCTCTTCTCCAGGCTGCAGAGCCCCAACTCCCTCAGCCTGTCCTCATAGCAGAGCTGCTGCAGCCCTCTGAGCATCTTCATGGCCCTATATACAAGTAACCTAAATTTTTAAGAGGTAGCTGAACAGCTACAGGCAGCAACAGGACAGGGCAAAATGTGACACAGGGCAGACACTCGCATACTCATTTTGTGTGGTTGATAAGAACCTGGGAATATGGTGGACTTTCTGGAGCTAGGCTGAATACAGCACTTCTCCCAGATAGAGGTTATTAAACAGGTCAGCTCTCTTACTTTTACAATGTCAGTTCAAAATTAGTAGCTCAAAACCTTCCTCTGTGATTTAAACTGGGACAGCAGACTTGGCCCTCAGGCACTTGGGCAGTGTTCCTATGGCCAGTTCTGCTCTAGGATGGCAGTCTCCAGCTGAGAGGAAACATGGGTATCAAAAAAGTTTAGTAAGTTCCTCAGTCACCTCAGCCTATCTAAAATGAACACAAGCCTAAACCCAAAGTGACCCTGTTACATTTTTTGAAGTAGTTGGTCTCTTGTTTACATATATATATAAAATGATGTGATCATCTGGGAGTTCCCTGTTACAGAAATATACAAGGTAAAGGTAATACAGACACACAACTCCCCTCCCAGAAATCAGAGACCCCAGCAGGGGCTCCCAACCACCCTTCCACCTTCTCCCCACTCCCACACCTTACCCCAAGGTTTGCCTTACGCAGAAGGAGGATCGGCTGGGGAGGATTAGAAGAAAAGTGGTTAGTGAAGTTATTCAACAGAGAGGAGAAGCCAGAGCTGACAGAGAGCCCAACAAGCCGCTTGACAAACCGCAGACTGCCTTATCTTTTTGTTTTGAGTACTTATTCTAAACATCTCTGCAAGCCTATGAGTTAAGTAGACATCACCATTGTTTTACCTTCACAGCCTATAGTATAATTTTCTTTATTAAAATATTCCAATTAGCTTAAACCAGTACAACTGGGAATCTGGGCAGGCCACTGAACATGCATCTATCCAGGAGGCATGTTTACCCAGAAAATTACTCCAAAGAAAGGTCAGGCATAAACTCAGGGTAGGGAATACTTCCTAAAAGCAGTAAATAAGAATATTTCTCTTTTAAGAGGCAATACTACTTCTGCCAACTCTCCCTTCTGTACCCAGGTCCTGACTTTTGGGAGGATGGAGAATAGTGAAGAGATTTTCTATGACACTTAAGCTGACTGAAATCTAATGTACCACTTCAGTGAATTCTGCTCCTGGTGATTACATTATCGGTGACTAGGTGTAACTACTGTAAAAAACTAACCACTATAACATACTGACCTTTCTGTTGATACAAAGTTTCATGTGCAGAGCATATTTTTCCATTATCTGACATCATTACTAATGACCTGCTCTGCTACCCTTTAGTAAGTTAAAGTAACTCAACAAATGCTATTTTTCTTCTCTCATCCTGATTAATAAAGGGTTCTACGTGGGAAATTGCTATGCTACCTCAACTTCTAGACAGAGTGGGAAGCATTCAATAGCTTGTAGGAGTGGCCTATAATGAACAGCCACCAGACAAAGATTAGTAAGTACTCTACAGCTGCTTCAAACTGGGAAGTTTTAACCTTAAAACTAGATGACGACTCAAAGTACCCGGAGTGAAAAAAAACCCAAATGTTTTTACAAGACGCAATAGCCTGCAAAGAAAGCTGCTGATAAACACAGCTTCACCAACTACAACTCTGCTGAAAACACACAATGACATTTGAATTTTGCTTTCTTTATTCTGAAGGGCAATGAATTTGTGACACAAGGGAAAATAAAAAAAGAAACCGCAACAGCCATTTCCACAGTTTGTGAGTGCCATTAGAGGAAAACTAACCCAAACAAATCTGTTCTAATTACTAATCTGATAACTGGTTCATTTACCCATAATAAGAGTTTACAAAAAGTCACAAGTGCTCAAATTCTATTCCAAGCTTAACAGCAGCATCTTTTGAAGGATATCTCTATCGAAGCACTCCAAAAGCAGCAGCAATTTATATATTTCTGGCCACAACATGGGAAGTGTTAACTTCTGTCAGGTTGCCACTGTAAACTGGTGATATCAAGCACAAATAAGATAAGGACTAAATGCATAAAGGAGTAACTGATCCGCTTCACTCTTGTGGGATTTGGAGTCCTGTTTAATGCAAGCTACATTCTGAACCAGCTCTCTCCTCTCATGTTGAGAAATACCTTACTTGTGAATAGTCCTCAAGACAATCTGAGGTCTACTCAAGGTTACTCCAACCCCATGCCATAATCAGCTATTTTCCTGTTAGATGCTACTATAATTTGAGCTGGCTAGCAAGACAATACCTGATCTACATAGATCATCATTCTGCAAATCCACATCTGGGTTCTCTCAACCTCCCTGCAACCTCCAAAACCTTTCTCCTGCTCCAAAACCTACTTAGAAAACACTTCTCAGTACTGATATTTTGTCTCCGCAATCTTTTACTTAGATCAGCTAAAGAGAGTTCAATTTATATTTATAGTCTTGTGATTTCTATTATCTTATTATAGGAGGTGACAGCTTGACTGCAAGATGTGGAATTTATCTCCATGAAGCCCTTTGTGAGAATGCATAGGAAGGTGAATCTCAGCTACAAATTAAAACATATTGCACTTGAGTACAACAAAATCGTGACTGAATGTGCCTGAATGTGCAAACTGAAACCTGCCAGTGTCACAACTGTAAGCTTCAAAGGTGCTTCTTGTAATTTTCTTGCATTAACCACCAGAACGTGAGTATGAGGGAAGAAATTCTCCAAATAGTAACCATTTTTGAGGAGGTAAGATTGAAATGAAGTAGAGTGTGTCAAACTGACCTCTAAAATTACAGCAAATGGTTACCTTCGAGTCACTTTTGGCTATGGCACATTCTGTAACACCTGGTAAAGTCATTCACAACACAATAAAACCAACTACATTAAAAGGACATTCTGTTTTCTAAGTATATCAAGTAACATTCATAAGCATACCCATCAGAAACCAGAAGCAACTCTAATATACAATATATATGAATATAGATGATACAGGTACCAGTAGTTTTTAATCTTTGGTATATAATCATAGAATGGTAAGGTTGGAAGGGACCTCAAGGATCATCTAGTCCCAACCCCCTGCCATAGGCAGGGACACCTTCCACTAGCACAGGTCACTCAAGGCCTCCTCCAACCTGGCCTTGAACACCTCCAGGGAGGGAGCAGCCACAACCTCCCTGGGCAACCTGTGCCAGTGTCTCACCACCCTCACTGCAAACAACTTCCTCCTAACATCCACTTTCAATCTCCCCTCTGACACTTCAAACCCATTCCCCTTGTCCTGCCATTCCCAGACCTTGTCAATAGTCCCTCCCCAGCCTTCCTGGAGCCCCCTTCAGATCCTGGAAGGCTACTCTAAGGTCTCCTGGAAGCCTTCTCTTCTGCAGGCTGCAGAGCCCCAACTCTCTCAGCCTGTCCTCATAGCAGAGCTGCCCCAGCCCTCTGAGCATCTTGGTGGCCTCCTCTGGACCCACTCCAACACTTCCATGTCCTTCCTGTGCTGGGGGCTCCAGAACTGCACACAGAACTGCAGGTGGGGTCTGATGAGAGCAGAGTAAAGGGGCAGAATCCCCTCCCTTGCCCTGCTGCCCACACTGCTCTTGCTGCAGCCCAGCACACAGTTGCTGTCTGGGCTGCACTCACACTGCAGCCTCATCTTGAGCTTTTCATCAACCCAGGCCCCCAGGTCCTTTCCCTCAGGGCTGCTCCCAGCCATTCCACATCCAGCCTGGAATTGTGCTTGGGATTGTGCCTATCCAGGTGCAGTACCTTACACTTGGCCTTGATGAACTTCATGAGGTTGGCCTGGGCACAGCTCTGCAGCCTGTCCAGGTCCCTCTGGATGGTATACTCATTATTTGAATAGAACTTCACCAGTGTATCATGCTGGCTGGTGTAATTCTCTAGCATTAATCTTTCCAAAGTTACATCAGGTTTACTCTGTTTATTTTAAACTCTTTTAGGACAGGTAGATCTCCAAAAAGTCATTTCATGTACTACTATATTTTTGCTGTCATCTTGAGCCTTCTGTGTTTACAGTTCCAGTTTCAATGGGATGTGTCATAAATCTCTCAATATATGGACAGATGTTCAGAAGTGACAAAGTACTGCATCTTACAGTCTCCATAGTCACCTTTAGTTTATATTCTCTTAGTCTGCTCAATTGAACAAGGACAACACACAAACTAATCCTTCTTCAAGACAGTCACTGAAGTCTTATAATTCTGTATAGCAAAAATAATGTAACAGGTTTTAGTTTGCAATTGGAGTGACTAAAGAATAAACAAACAGTTAAAAACTAAAGGTTGCTGTGAAATTTATTATTTCAGATTTCTAACAAGCAAGGTCCTACCCTTGTTTTGCCTCTGGCATTGAAACATGTTCACAGTTTGGGACTTGGAATAGCTGATGAGATACTCAAAAGCCAGATATCACCGTGTCAGAAGTGCTGCTGGTTCTAGGATCTGTGCAAAGCAAAGAGTAGAACTGGTACTGGTGACTCTCTTCAGGACACCAAATTAGGTCACAGGACAAGAAGCCAACTCTGGCAGACCAGCAGCCCTTAATTAAATCACAGTGTTAATCTGCCTGCAATGTGAAATAAGGTTGAGCAAACAGCCCTTGAGGGAAGGTTTCTTAAGACAGAAGCAAAAGCCTCTCAAAACTGTAGCAGAGGAATTGCCTGAGATAGTTTGTGCAGGCGCAGATACAGGGGCAGGCCTTGTCAGGGAGTTAATAAGATCAACTACCAACTGAATGATCTGACAAGTGAAGAGAAGTTCCAGGAAAGATTGAGAGGAAAAGATTGAGACTTTTTTTTTTTTTTTTTTTTTTTTTTGGGGGGGGGGGGT
>VWYK01114935.1:0-31920 GCA_013399775.1 Semnornis frantzii | reverse complement strand
GTTTCCTTTTCACAGCCTGTAATATAATTCTCTCTATTAAAATATTCCAATTAGCCTTAAACCAGCACAGTTAGTTAAGGTAGAGGACTCCCTAAAGAAGGCAGTGAAGTGTTGGTGTTTCTGCCTACTCTGACAGCAGACAAACTTTCTCAGGCTTTTTGAGCAGCAAGAGTAGGCTGGGCACAGAAGCTGTGTGAAGACAGGAAAAAATGTGGAAGCAATGGTGACCCCCACGGCAGCAGCTACTGCTGAGTCCTTGCAACCTGGTTAAATAACATTTATCTTGTAGTTTCTCCACTTAATGTAGAACCACTTAGCAAGGGCTTGCTGACAAGGGCCCTTCAGGGACATTACCACTTGTGTATGTGTATGCTCAGACTTGTCTGGCAGTGCAGCTCACACCAGCTGTTCAAGGCCTCCAGAGATGTTCTAGACACAGCTGATCTTCCCTTGCCTACCTCACCCCGTTGGTGGTTTGTTTGTTTGTTTTTCCACATCAGTGTTCTTGACTTGAACGCCTTCGAGAGACAAAACAAAGCAGAAGGCCTGGGGATGGTTACTGAAGAAGGAACTCGTAAGTAGAGTGGAATTGATTCCAGTAGTGCTCAAGACATTCTTTGTACTTCCTTCTTTAACTAGACCTGTTAGTTACTGTGCCTTGAGGTTTCTATTGATAAATGTGCTCAAGTAATTCTAGGCTTTGAGGACTGTGTTTTATATTTACAAACTCTTTAACAATAATTTTTGAGCAATCCACTGTAACTTCTAATAATCTTCTCCTGTATTCTTGTTATTTTTCTTTGATCCACAGTCATCGTTCGTGAGCGTGGTATGTCTGGGTTTACAGTTTTTGATCCTATTGTTGCCAAAATGTGCTGCAAATAGAGAGAGAAAACCTTTCATTGCATCTTCCCAGATAGGTTTAGCTTTATGGTCTGCAGAGGTTGTGTGTTCAGCTTGGGTGAACAGTTTGATGCTTATTAAAGAAGTGTCATTCATATTTAAGGCATGATTTTAGTTCTGACTAACCATTTCCTTAGAGATATTTTATCCTGTTGCTTTCTTTTCTGTTTTTCTTCCCTTTTTGTTTTGTTTTTCTCTTTCTTTCTTCTTTTTTTGTTTTTAACCGTGGATGCATTGAAGTGCTAAATAATTTGGCTTTGCTTTTTCTGTCTCAGTTTTTCTTTTCATTATTATCAGTCTGTTCCTTTAAACCTGCTTTAATGCTTTTACAATACTGGGTTTTATTAGAATTCCTGTTTAGAAGGTTGCTGTAAGTTTGTGTTCTGCATATTGAATCGTAACAGTTGTCACATAATCACTGTGTTTATGTATTTTAAAGGTGAAAAAGTGTTGCAGCATGATGAATTTACTCGAGACCTATTTAGATTTTTGCAGCTGCTCTGTGAAGGGCATAACAATGGTAGGTGATGGGGATTTGCCTTGGGGAAAATGAGGCTGTCCTTAAACACAGTTCACCAGAGCTGAGTCTAACAGTTTCTCACCTCTAACTCGTTCAGTTTCCTGAGGGAAACTGGCATCCCAGCAACCTGAATTGCAGAAATCAGTTGAGATTTTTCAGGCTTGATATAATTTCATGCTTTATGCCAATGGTGAGTAGCAAAGCCTGCTGTAAGTCACCCAGATACCACCAGTACAGATGCAGTTCCACTGTGCTCCACTGTAGTTGTTTCCACCACGTAAGCATCTGTAGCAAACAAGGTACTTCCAAAGAATGGATTCTCCTTGTCTCCATGGAAATGTGGAATTAACCTTGCATGTTTGATTCCTGTGTGTACTGACCAAGCACAAACCACTCCTTATTTCAGACTTTCAAAACTACCTCCGTACTCAGATGGGCAACACCACAACTGTCAATATCATCATTAGTACAGTCGACTATCTTCTGCGTCTTCAGGTGAGGAGAAAGCACAGCAAAAGGAGTATAAAATATTGGCCTGTCCTTACCTTTATAAACTCACACTTCACCAGAATCAAATGTGAAACTCCTCTCTTCAGGGATACCTAAAATAAAGTATTCTGATTTAATTTACCTCATGTTATTTTTGCTTTAAGAACAGATGACATCTGAGAGTTTGTGTGAAACCAGATGTTTGTCAGTTTATTTAGTTGTTCTCTTCTGCAGGGACTGTAGTCAGTTTAAAATGCAAAAAAGAGTGTGGGCAGCAGGGCAAGAGAAGGGATTCTGCTGCTTGACTCTGCTCAGACCTCACCTCCAATCCTGCCTCCAGTTCTGGTGTCCCCAGCAGAAGGAGGACACCAGAGAGAGTCCAGAGGAGACCCAAAGGTGATCCAAGGGTTGGAGCACCTCTGCTGTGAGGACAGCTGAGGGAGCTGGGGGTGTGCAGCATGGAGAAGACTCCAGGGGCACCTTAGAGCTGCCTGCCAATATAGGGGTCCAGGGATCCTGCAGGAAGGCTGCAGAGGGACTTTTCATCAGGGTGCCTAGAGACAGAACAAGGGGGAATGGTTCGAAGCTGAGGCAGAGCAGGGTTAGACTGGAGCTGAGGAAGAAGTTCTTCAGTAGGAGAGTGGTGAGACTCTGGAACAGGCTGCCTCCTGCCTGGGAGTGTTGAAGGCCAGGTTGGATGAGGCCTTGAGCAGCTCAGTCTAGTTGAGAGGTGTCCCTGCCCATGGTGGTGAGATTAGAGCAGATGAACTCTGAAGTCTCTTTCAGCCTGAGCCATTCTAGGATTCTGTTGTCATGAGAGATAGATAGAGGTGGAAATACTGAATATCATCTGCTGATGAGTCAGGTGTTGGTGATGCAGTAAATCCTGCATACAGAACCCAGGATCAGCAAACAGAAGGTTGTTGTTTTTCCCTCAGGAATCAATCAGTGACTTCTATTGGTACTATTCAGGAAAGGATGTCATAGACGAATCAGGACAACGAAACTTCTCCAAAGCCCTGGCTGTCACCAAACAAATATTCAATTCCCTCACAGAGTACATCCAGGTAAACAAAACCTTTTGCACAAGTATACTAACAGGGAAGTTCTGTGATTTCATGGCCTGTTCATGTCCATAAACTTGGACATAATTGGGATTTATTTCTCTTAATTCTGATAAAGTTGCACAAAATCACTGGCCCAGTGTAAAATTAATGCTGAGCCACGTGGATGGCTGCATATTTAGCATGGTTTGGTCTACTTTTGTGCACTAGATACCAAAGTGGCCCCAGGGAAGATTTCTCATCTAGCTTCAGGGAAGCTTGAATTTTTTTATTTTTTTGAGGGGAGAAATCTGAGAACAAATTGCTTTCTTTGCTTTATTTCATTTTATATAAATAAAAATCTGTTTTTCTTAATCTTTTAGGGCCCTTGTATAGGTAATCAGCAGAGTCTGGCCCATAGCAGGCTGTGGGATGCAGTTGTTGGCTTCCTTCATGTCTTTGCCAACATGCAGATGAAACTTTCCCAGGTATTTTCAGCAGCCAAGTACTCCTCCTTTGCATCTGTTTACAAATGACAGCCAAGTGCATGTGGAAAACTGTAAAGCAGGATGTGGAAAGCTCTGCAGATACCCACTGCTGGTGCATGGGTCTGCTGCAATATGGTGGCTCAAGACTGAATCTCAGGACTGGTATCTTTGTGTCTCTCCTTTCAGCATTAATCACAACTCTGCTTATCTTTTCTAATATCAAACTCACTGCTTCCAACTCGGTGATACCTTTCTGCTAACCAGGTGGCAGTTTGCTCCTTGCCTCCCTGTTGCCAAATCCGATGATCTGCCAGAGCAGGAGCAGCATTAAAAGTGTGGTTCCTCTGCTACAGCTAAGAAAGGCAAGAGCAAAGATTCAAGGGAGCAGGAATGTGACAAGTCAGTCAGCTTGTCCAGTTACCTCAGCACAGACACTGAGCTGGAGTGAAACAGGCAGACCCACTTGTGCTTACTGTACCTGTACACTCGAGGCACTAGGCACTGAATGCAACAGTGCAGGTAGTCTGTTCCTCACTCCTGAGGGGTGTCTGTTGCCCTTGGACTTATAAGGTTTCTTTCCAGCCTCCAGTAGTGTATCAGAATTTTGAGGATTGTAGGTCAGGAATCCTTGTTAAACTTACCTTGTAGTATTTGAGTGATGATGTACTCTGCCATTAAATATTCCCTGTGAAGTCAGAGAGGCTGGAGGCTGAGATGGATGCTGCCAGATCTATGGAGTGACCAGTGCTGTGAGTTCCTTCTGGCTCTTACCTTCGCTCCTCAATGCTTTATTGAAGCTAATCTTTAGGATATTGATACTTCTGCTCTAGTAACTTACTCTCATATTGCATGAGACTTCTCAGAGTCACCTTAATGGATTGACAGTGAAGCTGTGTGGGAGACTGTGAGCTAAGTTTAGGTGACCACACTGCATACCCTTTTTTTTCCATGAATGTATTTAGTTTTCCAGAGAAAGACAAAGGAAAAACCTTCTACTCCTTTGATTTTTACAGGACTCTGCTCAGATTGAATTGCTCAAGGAACTGCTTGATCTGCTAAAGGACATGGTAGTAATGCTGTTGTCACTGCTTGAAGGTTGGACCTGTTTTTTCTTTTCTATGTTTACCTCAGCTTCATAATGTAAAGTACAATAATTAATCTTTCTAAACTGTTAATTGACTTTATGTAATGCTAGGGGGGGAAAAACAACCAACATTCTGCTTTCATGCTGGAATATACATGAAAAAGAGGCTGCTGATTCAAGGGCTGGAGCAGCTCTGCTGTGAGAACAGGCTGAGGGGGCTGGGGATATGCAGCCTGGAGATGAGAAGGCCCCAGGGGGACCGCAGAGCTGCCTGCGAATAGCTGAAGGGATCCTGCAGGAAGGCTGCAGAGGAACTTTTCATAGGGTGTCTAGAGACAGGCCAAGGGGCAATGGTTTGAAGCTGAGGCAGAGCAGAGTTAGATTGGAGCTGAGGAAGAAGTTCTTCAGTGTGAGGGTAGTGAGGCTCTGGAATAGGCTGCCCAGGGAGGTTCTGGCTGCCTCCTCCACAGGTGTTTTATGATTCTACACTGTTGAAAGAAAAATGATGCAGATGGAAGAATGTGGTTGTTCTGTTCTCAGCAGGAATATGAGATTTGTTTGGTTTTGAACGTAGTGATGCCAAATAACTTCCTGTTTTACCCCACTGCCCAGGTAATGTTGTCAATGGAACTATAGGGAAGCAGATGGTAGACACACTTGTTGAGTCCTCCAGCAACGTAGAAATGATTTTGAAGTTCTTTGACATGTTCCTCAAGTTAAAAGACCTGACCAACTCAGATGCTTTCAAAGAGTACGACCCGGATGGCAAAGGCATCATCTCAAAGAAGGAATTCCAGAAGTCCATGGAGGCTCAGAAACAATACATCCAGTCAGAGATTGACTTCCTGCTGTCCTGTGCAGAAGCTGATGAAAATGATATGTTTAACTACATTGATTTCGTGGAAAGATTCCACGAACCAGCCAAAGACATTGGGTTCAACGTGGCAGTGCTGCTGACAAACCTGTCGGAGCACATGCCCAACGACTCCCGGCTCCAGAGCCTGCTGGAGCCTGCCGAAAGCGTCCTCAATTACTTCGAGCCGTACCTCGGCCGCATTGAGATAATGGGGGGAGCCAAGAAAATAGAAAGAGTCTACTTTGAAATCAGTGAGTCCAGTAGAATGCAGTGGGAGAAGCCCCAGGTGAAGGAATCCAAAAGGCAGTTCATATTTGATGTTGTAAATGAAGGTGGTGAGCAGGAGAAGATGGAACTCTTTGTGAATTTCTGTGAGGACACCATCTTTGAGATGCAGTTGGCGTCCCAGATCTCCGAGACAGATCCAGCAGAGAGGCCCGAGGAAGAGGAAGAAGCAGAGCCTTGCTATCTGGTGGATATTGGAGCCGATGAGGAAGAAGAAGGGTCCCTGGAATCTGCTTCAGCTTTTGCCATGGCCTGCATTGCAGCGAGGAGGAACGTTGCAAACTTCTTTAAACTGGTCACGGTGAAGAACCTGAGGAAGCAGTACCGGAAGGTTCGGAAGATGACAGTGAAAGAGCTGGTGAAGGTCTTTTTCACCTTCTTCTGGATCCTCTTTGTTGGGATGTTCCAGCTGTTCTTCAGCATAGTCTGGGGGATTTTCCAGATTCTGTGGAGCACCGTGTTTGGGGGGGGGCTTGTGGAAGGAGCCAAGAACATTAAAGTTACTAAAATACTAGGGGACATGCCTGACCCAACGCAGTTTGGAATCCACGATGATGTTATGGAGGCAGAGAAAGCTGAGGGTGCCGAGCACGGCATCAGGGCTGAACTTGTGCAGTTTGTGAAGAGCGAGAAGGGAGAGGCTGACATCCTCTCAGACATCTTTGGCATTCACCCGAAGAAAGAAGGTGGCTCAAAACATGGTCACGATGCTGGACTTGGAGATATAGCGGAGATCCTTGGCACCGACATCCAGTCCTCTCTGGACAACACCGTTCATAAGAAGAAAGGGTTACAGGTATGGTCAGCAGGGGCTGCATTGCTTTGCAGAAAATAATGCCAGTACAGATCCCTTCCTGAGTCAGCTGTCAGTAACCGGGGTGCTTGCCACTCACCTGGTCAATAAACCAGCCCCTTACCACCTCCGCTTTTTAAAACACAAACAGGAGCGTTCACGCGGCAGGAAAACTCATCCCAACGCGTTTGGGTTTCACCTCAGGACATTGGTGGTGGTGCTCATTTAGACTTTATGCCAAATATTGCTGACCACTTGTGGCTCTCAGTGCTCCAGTCCTGGTTACTCCACACCCCCTGTTTTTCACAGTACACTTCCACCACTTTTACAAACTCTACTTTCTGCATAATAGCAACAACTCATTCTTACTGCCTTTCTTCTGTGTGCTTTGCTGACCACACACAAAGCCTTTCTTCCTATTACTGGAAGTAATCTCACCTGAATTGATTGTTACTTCAGTGTTTATCACACAATCATTCTTTATTCTGGTTTATGACATTTTGTTCCGTTCAGCTGAGCTACATCTCATTTATCATACTGTTTAAAATAGATTGAACTAAATGTCAAAACCCAAAGGCATTTTTCATATCCAAGAGGCATTATGTCTCACCCTGCACCTCAGATCTCTCCCTACGTATTCAAATGCATCTTCCCTCTCATCATTAATCCACCCTTTTATAGTATGTTCTGCAGATACTACTAAGATAAAGCTCTGTTGTATGACTCCTTAGCTGTTTCCTCTTAATTCACATGCTGTTAGCTGTTTCCTCTTAATTCACATGCTGTTAGCTGTTTCCTCTTAATTCACATGCTGTTTTCCTCCAAGATTTGTTTACTGCCTCAATCAAATTAGAATTTAAATGTATTTATTCATGCTATAGTACTAATTTATTAACGATGTGTGCTTAATGATGGCAGTCTTTTAAAACCCTCTCTTGTATCCCACAAAGGTCATGTAGTTGGTATTCAAAAATATTATTTGACCTGAAGAAATCTTAGCAAGTCTGAGGAAACAGCTCAGAATTTTCCTCAACAACAGTTGCAGTAAATATTTTAATTCAGATCTGAATATTCTTTGCTTTGATTTTACATTTCTCTCAGGTTTATTTGTCTGTAACTGTTGATGAAAATGCTCAGTAATTTGCACAGATGCTTTGAGTCATCCATCTGAAGGCAGCTCTGCAACTGAGCCAGCTTTTTACCTTTCATGTATTATCTATCTTGTGAAGCTCACTAATACTGCTGGGGCTAATTCTCTCTCTCAGAAATTGCTGCTCACATAATGTGTATGAACAGTTAGAGTGCTGGATCTGACTGCTAAGCAGAGCTCAAAGAAGAGAGAACAATGTTAGGATCAGGAGTTCCCTCAGGAAGTATTTCCCACAGGAAAACACACCAATGGCTAGAAACAGACATTCCCTGCTATGTGCTGCAGGAGCAGCTGTGAGGAGATAAGGGCAACACCATTACCACAGAGCTAGAGAAAGTGCAGAATCGCCTCTGGACTTGTACCTGATGAGGATTGTCACAGTGAGGTTCCAGAGGAATCTGTGGTTTGACAAACAGGAGCGAGCAGTGAGCTGACAGTTTGCTGAGTTATGTGCAGCAGTCAAACCCAAAGCTACCTGCAAAGCTGCCTTACCATAGCAGATGAAACTCGGGGATGTGCTGTATGTAGGAGTTACCAGTTTACAGGTAAAAGGTTGGATTTTGAGCTCACTGTTCCTTGGGAATGTGTTCGAGCTGTACAAAAGCATCATTTCAGTGAAAATGTCAATCAACACATCTCAAAAAAAGCAAAGTGAATGTTTGCATTGTTAAGAAAGGAACAGAGAGAGGAAAACCCCAAAATATGACCATGCCCCAAGAACCCAAAGTGTATCTGTGTCCTGGAGACCAGGCTCCACTGCTGCAAAAAGGATGCGGTAAAACCAACAAAGGTTCGGTGAAGGTCCAAAAGTTCTCAGCACTTGGTATGGAACAACTGATGTGTATGGAGCTGCTCTTCAGTCTGGAAAGGAGACAACAGGGAGCAGAGGATCTAGGGCTGGACAGGAAGTTTTCATTCTCCCTTCACCCTACCCTTAGAAGAGTAGATGTCAACAAATGAGCTCTGAGTTGCCCTCCTGCTGTCGCTTTTTAAACGTCTCACACTTCAGAAGTGCAGAGTGGTACCAAACACACACTGTGGGGGTTATTTTGTTTCTTAGCAAAGGGTAACTGAAGGTTACCAAAATTGCATTTGCCTGGACCCACGCTGACAGTTCAAATACTTTTTGCAGATATCTGAAATTGCAAAAGCTGAAGCAGAAAGAAAAGTAGAAGCTGAGAAGGCTGAGTAAGTTATTTCTACACAATTCCTGTGTAACTCCTTGCTGCTTCCTAATGCTGGATAAGGTGGTCAGAAAGAACCCAAGCAGTGCTTCATAGTCCAAGCACTTTATGTCCCCAGCAAATGGAAATCTGATTTTTGTGGCCCCTGAAAATTCTGCGTATGCAAATCCATGGTCCTAAGCTTTCAAACACCTCCATGTCTCAGTGTTGTTGGACATATATGCAAATTCAGCTTTTGTTTAGGTCAGTAACTAAATTTTGATACCTGATCTTCACAAAGGCAGCTCAGTGATGGAGGGGAATGATTGTCACCTTGACACTGTAAGGTGTGAGCCTTGAAGCAAATCTCCTCCTTATTACTCATTCATGTCTGTGCCAGCAGTGATTGCCTTGGCTGAAAAGAAATCATAGTGTGATGCTGTGATTCGGTCATGACACTGGGCACCAGATCCCTAAAGCTCTACCTCTTCTCTTCAGCCCCAGGTTCAGCAAAGTACAGATGAACTCTGCCAATGTTGCTTTTATTGCATAGATCTGTGCATCACTGGTCTGGGGCAAAACTGGCCACTTCACACTTGGCAAAGTAACTCCTGCCTTGGTTTTGATTTGGGGTTTTTTGTTTGTTTGGGGTTTTTTGGTTTTGTTTTTGTTTGTTTGTGTTTTTGTTTTTGTTTTGGGTTTTTTAAAATGTTTTTTATCTCTTCAGCAACTCTGTTCTTGCAAATAAGGTCACTTTTCTGCTCTGGGTTTAGTCTCTACCTCAAACCTTTTACTTAGAACCATTTTCTCCCAGTCTCAAATCTAACTTAGAAAGGCAGACTTTCTGAAGGAGAATTCCTTCTATATGAAGGTGTTTATGATAGAGAAGTTTGGTCATGTATTCGTGTTCACATAACCTTTCTTCCAGCATGGAAGATGGTGAGAAACAAGACAAAGCAAAGGAGGTGCAGTCTGAGCAGCTGGAAGAGGGGAAAATGAAGAAAAAGAAGCGAAGGCATGGGCAGAAACTTGAGAAACCAGAGGCTGTTATGGCAAACTTCTTCAAAGCTTTGGAAATCTACCAAACAAAAATGCTAGTGAGTTTTCCTGACCTCCTCTGAGTCCTTGACCTTTTGTCTGTGCCCTATAGGACACCTGTTTAGTACTGACCACCACCATTGACATGAGTTTTCAAACAGCCGCCCGCACTCGGTGATGTTCGTAGCACCTCACAGAGGTCTGTAAATGGTTTCTGTGTGCAGTTTCTCCTTCCTTGGGCTATCAGGACCCCCTCAATCCTTGAGCTCCTGGTTAGGGGCTCCCTAGTTTCCATACTTGGACTTTCAGAATCCGTAATTCTGGTTTCTGGTAAGGTTTTCCTTTGTTCCTAAGAAACCCCAAGTGATGAATTCTCTGAAGCCTTTTCCAGTTGTTCATTCCCATATCCTAGCAGTGCTTGTCCAGACTGCTTTCTAGAAAGCTTTCCTTGCCATTCTCTTTCAGTCTCCCTGCTGCAATGGTTAGCCCATTATTTTTCATCCCACTTACAATGGAATAGGGGAATAGGCTGCCAAGCAATGCCCTTGCTCACTGTAACTGTATGAAAGCAACACAATTATGTGTTTACTCTCCTAGAAACCTTGCTGCCTGCTTCTCTAATCTTGACATTAGCTACAAGCCACTTCTAATTAGGTTTCTTCATTTTTTTTCCAGCACTACTTGGCAAGAAATTTTTATAATTTAAGGTTTCTTGCTCTATTTGTTGCATTTGCCATCAACTTTATTCTTCTATTTTACAAGGTAAGTTTCTGCCCTGTTCATTAAATGGCCTTTGCTTCCTTTCAGAGAAGTATTTAACGCCGGTTTTGAAGCCTGTTTAACAAAGCCATTATTACACACCCTTCAAACATGAACTCAGGCATTTAGGGATGAGGTAGTTAAAACAATATTTTAACTTCTGTCACTAAAAATTTGTTCTAGGTGAGAGTGTGCAAGCTGCAATAAGCTGCTGAGTCTTGTGTATTCCAGTATTTCGTTTTCTAGGTCTGTTGTTCAGAATCAAAGACTTCAGAGGTGCTAGAAACAGCTGCCTGACCATTCAGTCTGGAAGTGACTGCTCTCAGATACCTTGAAAAGCAATTCCTACAGCAGTTACAGTCCTAGAATCATAGAATGGTAAGGTTGGAAGGGACCTCAAGGATCATCTAGTTCCAACTCCCTGCCATAGGCAGTCCTGGAGACAGGGTGGGGGAGGAAAATTGGGTAGAATAAATATGCACCATTCCAGGGGAAAGACCATCAGAGCTCTTGAAGGCTCCCCTCTCACCTCTCTTTCCATCCCATATGGTTAGAGATCTATCAAAGATCTATGCAGAGGTCTGCTTTTTGCCTGTGCCAGTCCTTTCTCCCCACTGTCTTCTTTTCACTGTCTCACGGGTCAGCCAACTGCCAGTTCTATCAGAGTGTGAGGGCTGGAGCTTAGCAGTGCAAGTCACAGCCAGGAAAGGGTCAGCAAGAGCCAAGCAGAGCTGAGCCGGACATCAGCTTTCAGATAAGGCATCAAAAGGAGGGCACTTAGGGTTTGCCTTTTAGAGGCCAGGTTTTTAAGCTGCTGGAGGCACTTGGGGCAGTATGTCAGCTTTGTGCCTTGGGGCATTTATGGAATACTGCTTAAATATTGTATTATAAATTTGTAAGCTCTGAACTAAGCAAATAAATAAAAGTTTGGGGACAATGCACACATTCACAATGTGAGAGCTTTGCTTCTCTCTAGACTCTAGTAGTCAGGAACAGCAGAGATTGCAAAGCAAACTCTGAATTCAGCCACATCAGATAACCCTGCCACTGCTTGGTTCTGCCAAGAAAGCCTTTTTGCCTTTCTCATTATTTATTCTGCTTTTGCTGTGGCACTGTTAAGGGAGAGATTTGCAAACTGCCCTGTGTCTCTGTGTGCCTCTCCTAGATTCTCTTTTCAGTAACCTGAAGTGCTGTGGAGAATTCTGCCATCAAAATGAAGGCCATGACTGTTCATCATTCCCCACCAGCAGGCTCTGCAAACCTCATTTGTCACTATGGCGAAGTTTAAAGGTTATTGTCTCTTTTCACTGTGCTTGAATTTGTCTCAGGTGACAGAAGAGCCACTTGATGAAGTAGAGGAAGACTCTACTCTCTGGAACTCCTTTGATGAAGAGGAAGAGGAAGATGGCATGGTGTTTTTTGTTTTAGAAGAAAGCACAGGTTACATGGCACCTGCTCTCAGAGCCCTGGCAGTCGTTCATACAATCATCTCCTTTGTCTGTGTGGTTGGATACTATTGCTTGAAGGCAAGTTCTGAACTTTGGCACTAATCTGTTCTCTGTTCCAGAACATCAGCTCTGTCCCAGGTCGAGTTTGGAGCTGTACTGGAATGCCTGTTTGGAAGTAGCTGTTTATAGATTCTCACTGTTCAGAACTCAGATGTTTTCCACCAGTACTCAGTCTGGCAGAGATGGGGTTAAATCTCTTCACAGCAGTGTGTGTGTTTTGGCTTGGTAATTAAAACAGCATTGGTTCCACACCCAACTTTTGGTTGTGCCAGCACTGTCCAGCAATAATGTGCAGACTTTCTCCTTACCCACTCTGTGCATTTGTCAGCCACAACACTGGGAAGGAGGCATGGAGCTGGGAGAGGGCATAGCAGTGACAGCTGACTGGAAGTGGACAAAGGGATATTCTACAGCATGTAACCTCATGTGGGCTCAGCAACACAAAGTGAGAGGGAAGGATTCACATCCCAGGGCTGCCCCTCAGGGGCTGGCTGGGCATGGGTGTGCTTGTGGGGGGTGCTGGTATGATGTTGGGTTTTACATCATATTACAGAGAGCAGTTCTGAGCAGTGCAGGCAGGTATCGTGGTTTCTAAAAACACACAAACCATGCCAAAGATGTCCACTGTCATTTCTACAGGTCCCTCTGGTTGTATTCAAGAGAGAAAAGGAGGTGGCCAGGAAGCTGGAGTTTGATGGCCTCTATATAACTGAGCAGCCCTCTGAAGATGACATCAAAGGGCAGTGGGATCGCCTGGTTATAAACACTCCGTATGTATGGCAGCTCCTGAGGCCACTGCTCTGGCACCTTCCCTGTGCACCCACCCTCTGCTCCATCCAAAAGGCATTTCTTCCACTTAGATTGGATGCTCCACTAGTAGATTCTCATGTGAACTCCTGGGCTATCAGTTCAGTTAACAGGTAGTTGTTAGGGAGGATTGTGCACCCTGCCTCAGAGCTCTCTCCAGAATGTTTCATAGTCACTAGTGAGAAAGTTTGAAAGAGATCTGCCATGCTTTTCAGTCACTCACTTTCACACAGACCTTGTGCAAACACTGTAGTAGTCATACAGTGCCTGTTGGAGACTCACCTGCTCTTAGTGAGTGCATGACAGAAACGCAGGCAAGAGACAGACCAGCAAGCTGCAGCAGTCTGTAGGAGTGACAAGGAGAAATGCAGCTCTCTGCTTCTGAAGCAATGCCTTGGCTGCAATCTGCATTTCAAAACCACTAGAAGCATGGTTTGGTACCAGTCGTCTGGGCCTTGGAGTCCTGCCTCCCCCCTAACATAACCGAAAGCAGAGGACTGTTCAAGAAAAATGTTTTTTATCTCAAGCTGAAGGGAAATGTCACTGATAAGAGAGAACTCTTATCTCTCTTCTTGTAGGTCACAGCTGGTGTATGTCCTAGTATCTGTCTCCAGATCTCCCCTGGATAAAGCCAGTTGCTTGTTGAAGCATCATGGTTGCTTGCTACTCTCAAAAAAGGGAGTTTTCAGTAAAGGAATCCTGACACCTCTTCAGCCCTGACAGCTTGGTGCTTCTTTCCCTGTTGAATTCACAACACCTTTGTTTTTAATGAGCAGTGTAAGCAAGGCTGCTCGGAGGCAGATGATGCAAAGTGCTCTTTTGCTGACCTCTCTTGCAGCTTTAGAATCAGAAATTGTTTTCAGCTTGTCTTGTTCTGGGGTATCAGATGCAGCAACAACACTCTGACCACCTGAGGACAAGCTTGCCACTCATTTGCAGTGTTCAGGGGAGTTTAGTATATTTATTAAATTGTAACTTTGTGTTGGCAAACTGTCCATTGATTCCCAAGTGTTCATCCTCCATTTGAAACACAAAACAGGGGGTTTAAAAATTATTTATGCTACCAGACTTCCTTATTCCCCTCTGAAAAATCATTGTCCAGATTGATTTTTATGGCTAGGAGCAATAAAGAATTTATTTGGGAGATGAATGATATTACAGTGCCTGCCCTGCCATTATTGAGTTGTTTAGGCTCATTAGGTGCTAGGATTTACCCTGCCGTTCTTTTGCAGCAGCTGTGAAAGAGGAAAGGGGGAGAAAAAGGTGAAACTGCAGTGAGTTATGATACATAGCAGCTCTTATCCACATGAAAAGAAATTGGTCTCATAATTCCAAGTGCAGTTTGTGAGAGAATGAAATTGCACCTAGGTCTGCAGTGATGAGGAACAGGGCAGTTTCTTCCTTGGGGCTGTTTTTCCTTTTCCTCATACAAGTTAAATAACTTGTGATGTTTTTGTTCACCCCTGCAGGTCCTTTCCTAACAATTACTGGGACAAATTTGTGAAAAGGAAGGTAGGCTTTTTGTATTTTGCCTGTTAATCATAGCTGTAATCTCCTCCTCAGTTAATTTGGGTATCTGTGTGGAGTTTGCTTTGGTGCATATAAATATGCAAACACTTGAGAACTAAGATTTGTTTCCTGGGAGCCATCGTGGTAAATGTCTCTGTGAACAGGCAGCTGCAGCGTAGGCGGGAGGAGGGAGGATGACAGAAGGCTGAGGTTTCCTTCCTAAACTCAGGCACTTGAAACAAATTTGTGCTGTCACTCAGCCATGCAGGTCTAATTTACAGTCCTTGTCATCTTCAGGATACGAAGCCCCCTCATCCCCCTAAAAAAAAACCAAACATGCCACTTTAAATGACGGCAAATTGCACAGAAGCTTTCAGATAATAGCCTTTAATGCTTCTGCTTTGCCTTTCTGTGCTCCCCTGCCCAGCTTCCTGGGAGTTCTGACTGTTCCACTTGTGCTAACTGAGAAAGATACTGATTGTTTTTAAGTTCCTGACAACTGTTGTCTTAGAGCAGGGTGAACGTCACCGAGGGCTTTCTCTGAGCAAAAACTTCTCCTCTCTTCTTAGGTTATCAACAAGTATGGAGACTTGTACGGTGCCGAGCGCATAGCAGAGCTGCTGGGCCTGGACAAAAGTGCCCTGGACTTCAGTCCAGTGGAGGAGAATGAACCAGAGGAGGCATCTCTTGTGTCATGGTATGGCCTCTGAATTCAACAGACAAATGTGTGTTGGCATAACAACCTCTTCATCAAGATAAAACAGAGCTTATGTTGATATGCAGGGATTTGTTCCTTGGCATGGAAGCCTGAAATGGAGTCTTCCTTCCATGGAAGTAAAATGAGAAAGTTTTTGTTTGTCCTAAAATGTGCTGGTGGTTGTGAAATGAAAGGAAGAAGAATAGTTACGGAGGTGATGCTGACCAATTGTTCTAAACAACCAATGCAGCACTTGAGAGTTCTCTAGGTGTATCAACAGGGTTAGTTTATGAACCAAATGACAGAAAAAGTATTGATAACAAATATCTAGATGTCTGGCATAGAGAAAGAAAATCAGTTTGAAAGTATCCAAATCCCAAATGTTTCAGGCTGCTACAAGAGTTTGGTTCCTTTGCTGCCCAAGGCACACAGAGGAAGGGTTTGTATCCACAGGTCAGCTAATGGCTACCATTCAGAAGCTTACAGGAGGCACTGCCTTCTCGCTGGGTAACTGTGGCAACACTTTATACTAGACAGCAGATTTCTCCTGAAGTCAAGAGTTCCACATGGCACACTCTCTAACAAACACACAGCTAACATTGGTGTCCAGCCTGTGTCTGGGTGCTCAGAGGTAGCGAATGCTCTCTGAGAAGTGAAGCACCTCCATTACCCCCAAAATACAGAGCTGCTGTGCATCACTGCCTTCAGCACATGGTGTGATGTGCCCAGCCTAGCTGGTTGGATGTAATCAGAGAATTCCCTTGGCCATGGATGCATTTACACGAGGTTGTCTTTCCTAGGCTCAGCTCCATTGACACCAAGTATCACATCTGGAAGCTGGGAGTTGTCCTCACTGACAATGTGAGTATCTTAGCCTGGAGGAGTGTGCTGGGACTTACCCTAAGCACAGTTGTCTGTCTTGCAGCAGCTGCCTTTATTTTAAACACTCCTAAACGGTGTTGCATTACAGAGCCATTTAAAACAATGTTGTTCTGTCTTGTAGCAACTTGCTTTCCTTTACTCTGGGATTTTTTGGCTCCTGAAAGGCAGCTCCTCTCTGTGGATAGTGTAGCACTTTAATGGTTAACGGTGCAGTCATTCAGTTTTGCAGACCACCACCCAAGGTGTCTCTTCTAAAACCAAGCAGTGTCCAGAAAGTTCTCCCTTTTTTATTGTTGAGTCATCTCTTTGACTTGGTTGGTCAGTTTTCTTTCACACCTTCTCCTTTGAGAGGCCCAAGCTTACATTAAAATTCCTTCTTTTTGTTAATCCTCTTTTTACATCCCTTTGTGTATTCCCAAACAAACAGGAAGACCAAGGTGAATCAACTGAGGGTGTACAAATTCATTGTGCACTGAAAGCACACTGAGCCCTTGTTCTTCAGTAGGAGCTTTCATGTCAGATGGTTTCAGGTTCACTGCTGGGGGAAAGAACAGGCCGGATTTTGTGCCCTAGGCTTTTGGGGGCAGTGCTTGATATAGTTTGAGACGAGTGTTTCAAGGGGAATAAAATGTCTGTTCTCTCCTCCAGAATCAGTATTTAAATGTATTGTGTAGCAGCTCCCTAAGCAAAGGTGCACTTCTAAGGTGGGAGATTTTGATGCTAATGACATTGGTGCTGGAGACTGCACTGAAACATACAGATCAGAGATCTCAGTAGTAGAAGTAAGCAACAAACACTCCTTAGATGAGCAGTGGAGATGAGCTGGAGTAAGAGAGGCTTTTTGACCACATAAAGAGGTATTGCATGGAGCCTCTGATTCTAGTTGTGTCGTGTCAGTATGACTTTGCTTCACAATTTGAGTGTCTTCTGCAGCCAGGAGGGCCCCATTAGTTCCTGCTCACCTTCTGCCACTTTGCCCTTCTCTGCAGTCATTTCTGTACCTGGCTTGGTACACAACCATGTCTATCCTGGGACACTACAACAACTTCTTCTTTGCTGCCCACCTGCTGGATATCGCCATGGGGTTCAAGACCTTGCGAACCATTTTGTCTTCGGTCACTCACAATGGCAAACAGGTGAGTGCCACACGCAAGGGCTGGGCCATGAGTGCATTTTGGAGTAGTACTGGAAAAAGTCTTATGGTGCCTAGGAAATACTGGGATGCAATCCCATTCTGATTGTGGTTAAAGAACAGAGCCCCTTCTGTCTTCTGCACCACACTAATACATTGAATCCTGTGAAATTCTGATCACCTCTCCCCACAGAGTGCTGACAGCTAAACAACTTTTGTACAAATGCAAGAACAGGAAGCAGAACCCAACCAGCTGTGGGTGATAAGTAGAAAGAATTTGCAGTCTCTTCCTAGCTCCAGCAGTGGCACTGCTCTGGGTGCTGAGGACTTGAGTACTTAGTACAAGATTGTGCTTACAGGAGTGGGTACTCTGCCGTGCGTCACTTTGGCACACAAAAATTCGAGTAATAAAATCCACTGCCAAGACTAATTGTTGAAAGTTAGGCAGGGATTGCATCTCTAGTCTCTAAAGGCTCGACGGTCCTAGCCAGCACACCAAGAAAAAGCAGCTTTTCACTACTGCACTTTTTCACAGAGAGCAGAACTGCCCCACAAGTGCATTGCTGCCACACACATTCCATTCCTGCTCTGGTGCAGTGACATAGTCTAAGCCCATTCCTGGTGCTGTCAAAACATTCTGACCCCCAGGAAGCTTTGGAAGAGGCATAAGAGCATCCCCTTAGCTGAACCCTGTGCTCTAGCCTTTGTTTGCTCCATCCTTTCTTTGGGCAGAAATGGACCCATGCACATTTCTTGCCTCACCATGGAAGGAGGTTTCTAAAGTAGCAACCATGAGAATGTTTTCAGTATTCAGCACAAACAAATTAAATCTCTGGGTCCATTGCCTTCATTTTCCTCCAGGATGGTCAGAGTCTAATATAGTACTTTTAATTCAATGACTGATGAAGTATTTTCTTTCTGAGGTTTTTCCAAATACTCAAACCCTGACTCTAACTGGCAAAACTACTTTGGCTCAAGACCACAGCTTTTAGAGTCCATTCTTAACAAGCCAACATTAGTTTTTCCTAGTCCTGTTGCTTTTCTTGCTGGCAGGTTAACAGCACTGAAAGACAGCTCAGGCTCTTAAGCTGAAATGCTTGCCCTGGGAGCAAAGTCAGGTGCTGTGTAGAGTGCTGAGCTGCTGGGCAGTGTGTGCTGCAATACTCTGGCAGCTCTTTGAAAGGAGTAATGCCAACTGTGGCACTTTCAAAACATGTAGCCACGGGTACCTTTGATCCAAAGCTGCATCCCCTACTGCCAGCTCCAACAAACACCATCATCCAGTCTCACTAATTCCTAAACTCTCTGAGATAAGGATTTTCTTTGCTCAAAAGCAAGACCTGCAAATTACTGAAGACACCTTTATGGTTGTATAGATTTTATCCACTGTACAGATAGCTTTGCTAACCAGCTTTGGAACAGGAAACAGAAGCTGTCCTATGGCCCAGTTATAATTAGTTATCAAATTAACTCAAGGAGTTGAGTTTTTAATCACTTTGTTTTCAGTCTGTATCCAGTCTTCCAAGTTACTGGGATTTAGCTCTTACATTAAATAGTGGAAATCACTTCTCAGAGATAAGAGCTCAGAGAGAGGGACACAACTTCAGGTTCTGGATACTTTTTGCCCTCGGGTTTTGCTGTGAGAGCAGGCTAAAGCCTCAGCTGTCTGCAGATCCGTGCAGCACGGAGACCTCAGAGCCATCCCAGCCACTGTCTGTAGTTTCCTTCCTGGGAAGGGTACAGGAGGATCCCTTTTCAGTACCGAGGCAATAGCCTGAGCTGGGATCTGACAGAAGGGAATTGCAATCTGCTCTCCTCTCCTGTCTCCTTGCACAGCTTGTGCTGACCGTAGGGCTCCTGGCCGTAGTAGTCTACCTGTACACGGTGGTGGCCTTCAACTTCTTCCGCAAGTTCTACAACAAGAGCGAAGACGAAGACGAACCAGACATGAAGTGCGACGACATGATGACGGTAACTGCGCTGCCTCCTGCGCACCACCCTGCGCCACCAGGTGGCTGCCACACACACCCCACAAGCAAGGAGGCATGGCTTTGTTGTCCCGGGGGCTCTTCCTCCTGCTAAAGGTCACTTTGCAAGGGTGAAGAAATGGCCTTGCCCTTCCCTCTGTGCTCTGCAGCGGTGGGTAGGTGAGCCTCACCAGCAAAGCACTGAGGCTGTTTGTCCTCAGTACTGTGGCATCTGATTTGCTTCAGCATTTTTTTACACATGGCAAACTCTTAAAGCCTATGTAAGGAATTCCCTGGTGTGCTGGCCAGCCCTGCAGAAAAGCAGCACAGAGAAACCCGGCTGGCTCCAAGATCAGCAGGTGTGCAAGCTCTGCCTGTCCTTATTTGAGTGAGGTGAAGTGTGTGAGGTCATTAGCAATAGTTGTACAAACCTGCTCCAAATCTGCTTGCAGGCAGCAATTTAGTCATGACATTAAGGAGTCAAAGGTGAGTAGAGGGAAATGAGAAGCTGTTAGGGGTGATAGTCCAACGTGACTGACTGCCCTCCTTTCAGCCTGTTGCCACAGAATGGCATTTAGGTCATATTAAAAGATGGTAATTTACAGAAACTCATTATGGTATGAAAAGACAATTTTCTTACTGCATACAGAAACCAGCATAAATTCAGGTGCTGCAGAGGTGATACTCTGGGTTTGCAGCCAGCTCATTTCTTCCATGGCAGTCACTCTCTGCTCCATTATATGCCAGAGATAGAATAGCAGCAGAGGTGTGTCAGGCTGCACAAAATGATCTTTCCTGCCTTTCAGCTTTCAAACACCCAGTGCAGGTCAGAAATGATGAGAATTAAGTGCCTCATCAGTGTGATTGCACTGGGCACAGAGCACCAGAGTGGGCTGGTCAGCAGAGATGTAGGAGTAACCTGAATCATGAAACCATTACATTTTAATCCTCTCTCCTGAGTGAGGTGAAGCAATCCCAGGAACATTTCCAAGTATGCTTGGACCAGTAGCAGCAGCTCAAGCCAGCAGTGAAGCTGCAGGGTAGCCATGGATGTGTGTGGCTCTGGTCAATGTTTGCTTGTGACAGAGCAGAGTGCTCAGGTTTGGTGCTGATCTAACACCAGCATTGCTGTTTAATGTGACTTCAGAGCACTGGGCTTCAAGATCTGTTTTTAACCCACACTCTATGCCTGGAGGTGGTTTGCAAGGTTCTGCAGGTGATCCATACAGGACCATCAGCAGTACCTCACCCCAGCAGAAGATTCTGTTCTAGCATGTAGCTTAAAGAGCCACATCCCTGAAGATTTTCCCACGAAGACTTTCATGTTCAAGAATCAGGACACACACTATCATTTTTATAAAGCAACTTCTTCTGCATCTGTCTGCCCCAGACTGGTTCCCAGATCATAAATAATTTATAATTTACTAAATCAGACATCTGATACTGCAACATTAAATTATCCAGGAACCACCTAAACGCAGAGAGCTCTACCTGAGGGAATTTGTCACTATTTGTTTTATGCTGACATTTGCCAACACTTCTGAATTCCATTAAAAACTTTAAGAGATGCCCTCTGCTTACTCAAACCAAGTGAAAAACCTTAGAATATGGTAAAAAATGCAAATAACACCCCCCTGCCCCCCACCCCAGGTAGTCTTATTCTGTAAATCAGATCAGGGCTAGCAGCTGATGCTGAGTGCCTCTCTTAAGTGTAAGAGAGATGTAGTGACATCAGTTAAAACCAAGAGCAGAATTTTGGTGCAGTGTGTGATGTGAAGAATATTCTTGTGCCGTCTTTGTTGCTGCAGCTTGCAAAGGGAACGAGTGAGCAGAACCATTGGAAAAACAAAAAACCCCAGCCCCAGGCAGAATGACTCCTGGGATACAGAGCTGTAATTTCCTTCTCTCTCTTTTCCAGTGTTACCTGTTCCACATGTACGTGGGTGTGAGAGCTGGCGGTGGCATCGGAGATGAGATCGAGGACCCTGCTGGAGACCCCTACGAAATGTATCGAATTGTCTTTGACATCACCTTTTTCTTCTTTGTCATAGTCATCCTGCTGGCCATCATTCAAGGTACCCCCACTTACCTTGGCAGGGTCTCTTAACGTTCCCTGCAGTGAATGTAAACTCTGTGTGTGAGGCACACTCACAACGTTGCTATCAAGCCTCATTTCTGAGGTGATATGATTGTTCCTGCAGGAAGTAAGAATTTTACACAAGGCAAAGCTGAAGAAATGGCCTTTAGCTGGGTGACAGTGGTTAGGGACATCATAGAGATACAAACATTGCCGAGTACTGAAGCCTTGCTACTGTACCATTTGAAACAGGTCTGATTATTGATGCTTTTGGTGAATTAAGAGACCAGCAAGAACAAGTGAGAGAAGACATGGAGGTAGGAGCAAGCACACTACCTTCTTTGTTACCCTTATTCACCCAGCCTGTTACCAGTTCAAGCAGTAACTGAGTTAAACTAACTTGTAACCACCTCTTGTGCTCCTAGACCAAGTGCTTCATCTGTGGCATCGGCAATGACTACTTTGACACCACCCCACATGGCTTTGAAACACACACCCTGCAAGAACACAACCTGGCAAACTACCTGTGAGTACATTTTGCTCCTGGCATGATGGTAAACAGACCTCTCGGCTCCAGTTTAGGTGCATGCACTGCTGATGCTCCCAAGGCAGAACTGTGCTGAACCGAGGCACATCTGCATTCCCTTCTGGCCTCCCCTGCTCTGCTCCACATTGCTGGTTAGCTTTGAAGTGTTCACCTGACAGGAGCTGCCTGAGTAGAGTGAGAGCTGAAGGCAGTGACTTTGGAAGGAAGCCCAGATAGTGGAGTGATGGGGAGCACAGTTTCATGAGTAGCTTTACTTTGGAAGGTTTAATTGTGGCTTCTGGGGTCTTGGTCATAGTGATGAGACCACTGAAAACTGGCCTCAGTTTGACAGAGAGACACCCCAAAGCAAAACATCAAACAGAAGAAAAAGTGGTTGGAGAATATTCCTGAAAGCTGAGCTACCAAAAATACTGCACAAGGCTGATCCCTCCTCAGCGACAGAGCAGCTCTCCAGCACCTTGAAGCAACAGGGAGGTGTTGCACATGTTGAGAGCATTGCCCAGAGTCCCCAGGGCTCCTCTACTTTCCTTAACAAATACAGAGCAGAGAGGATAGTAAAAAAGGTCATTTGGTGGCATTAATTACTCACACAAAAATGATAACTGTGTGAGCACTGGTGGTATCTGATGCAAGGCTGCCTTTAGAACTCAGCATCTGAACCTGTTTCAAACACAAAATCTAGCGTGGCTCCTGCAGCATTCCCTACACAGCAGCTGGCACTGCAAAACTGAAGCTTTTCTTACCATGTTGAATTGCTTCATTGGCAGCTGAGAACCTGCAGCTTTCAGTGAATTCCAAACAACCATTCCCTTAATAGAATTTGCAGGGAAGGACTTTCTAAGCAGGCTGCCCCTCAATTAGGCAGTGCCCACATCAGCACAGCTGCTTTTCTCTGCAGTGAAGGCACCTGCCAAGTGTAATCCCAAAGTCACTGCACCACAGGTGGCTGACCAAGAGCTGTGTTACACACCTGAAAGGAGGTTATAGTGAGGTGCTTGTTGGTCTCTTCTCCCAAGTAACAAGCAGTAGGATGAGAGCAAATGGCCTCAAGTTGTGCCAGGACAGGGTTAGGTTGGATATTAGAAGCAAGTTCTTCAGTGAAGGGGTTCTCAAACACTGGATTTTGGACTCCCCAGGGAGATGGTTGGATCCCCCTCCCTGGGGGTTTGCAAAAAGTGCAGAGATGTGGTGCTGAGGGACGTGATTTAGCACCAGACAGTAGAGAATGGTTTGACTCAATGATCCTAAAGGGCTTTTCCAACCAGATTTCTGTGACAGAACCAGACAACTGTTGTTGCTCCACAGCCTTCCTAAACTGTTCAAGTCTCTACATATGAGTGAGCAGAGGAACTGGAGGCAGCAGACAGGCTCGGCATGAGGGTCTGGAAAGCTTGGTGCAGATGAGGGTGTGCCACACTCTAACTACTTGCATGGTAGCCATAGAAGCTTCTTCCAGGGTGAGATGTTGTTGGACCATATGTGCATAGGAGCTAGCATCTGCCTCATCCAGGTACAGCTCCTAGCACCTGACACAAAGGCAATTCCCAAGCACATTTTAAGACTTCTGCAGCTTTCACATCTCTTGGCTCTTCCACAGCAGAAGTGGTGGAGCAAGAGTTCTCTCCTTTCACAGAACACTGTAGCTGCCTAGCACGATGAGTACTTTGCTGGTGGGCATCATCTCCCTCACCCACCCCAGCCTAAGAAAGCCTGGGCAGAGACAGTTCATTATCTCCTGCATTAACACTCACTTCATGTGCTCCTTTCAGGTTCTTTTTAATGTACCTCATTAACAAGGATGAAACAGAGCACACTGGCCAGGTGAGTAGGGAATTCTTTCTTTAATTCTTAAGATTGTCTTCCAGCATTTCCAGCTTCTCCAGCCTTGTAGTTGTGTACCACCAGGTGGAACTGATGTGCCACCAAGGAGTGGAGATGATGCCACCCTCCTGAGAGTCTTCCAAGAGTGAAAAGCAAGGAAGGGTTAAAAAAGGGAGAGGTGGCTGCAGCACTGTTGTTACATTCAACTCTTGTCACAAGTCAGTTACCAGTAATCCTGCTGTCACCTCTGAAACCAAACCCTGCAGTATACCAGGTGGAGTTCCTTTCCTGAAGAGCCAGTAAGCAGTTAAGCCACTGCCTGTGTAGTGCAAGTTTCCCTCTCTGTGTCTGTAGGTAGGTGGCAGTTTGCATGAAGTGCAGTCCTGTTAGGCCTTAAATGGGAATAAGGATCCTTAGGTCACATTTATTTTCTTAGCTCAAAGAAGCTGTTTTGCAGACACTACAGAGGTACCTTTTCCAAGCAAACTAAAGGACCCTTTTGACACTCAGTTTGCTTTAACTAGACTGATGATAATTTACATGTCCACACTTTCTCTGATGTGACCCAAAAGTCCTTAGTGCTGACTGCAGAGCAGTGCAGAGCAGCACCTGTGCAAACGGTTCCAGGGTGACAGACTGCAAGCCTCTGTTCTGTGGCAGCACCTGGTTACTGCTGCAAGTTTCTCTAGAGCACTCACTGCAAGGTGCCTGCTTACAGTACCTGCAAGCCTTGCTTACAGTAACTGCTCTTTCCCATTTTCAGGAGTCCTTTGTGTGGAAGATGTACCAGGAGAGGTGCTGGGACTTCTTCCCAGCAGGGGACTGCTTCCGCAAGCAGTACGAGGATCAGCTCAGCTAACGGCGCTCGCGGGAGGAAACATTTCTTCATGAACTGTTGAGATCCACTACCCAAACACACTTCTTTTCTTCTCATGGTGTAATTTCACAGCCTGTATTTGCTTTAAATGTCTTCAAACTTCAGGACAGAGATGTAAAACCTGACAAGATTTCTTGACCTTTCTGTACTCACCACACATGAAAGAGGTCTTTGGGTGGAATTCTAATGAGAAGAACCACACCAGAGTAACTGGAGCCTTTCTGTTCAAACGTGGTCTGAAGTGATGACAGCTTCATAACCACATCATTAACCTGGTGTTTGGCAGTGCAGCTGAAAGGGCTAAAAGGTGTCTTAATTGCACAACGTTTCACAACTTGAACATCGGAGGCCATGCCTCACACACAAGATTTTACCTAACTGCTGTCTAGTTTTTCCCACCCCAGTATTTGCTAGTGAATGTATTCAAGACTCAGCTTCAGAAGCTTTAAGCAGTTAAAAAGAAAACATTTTCAAACACTTTGGTGACCTTGGAACATGAAGTGCCTTAAAACCTCTGTAGACATAGCTATGCAAAGTTTTTATTTGTTAGTGTTGTAGCCCAACAGATCCATTACCTGTGCTGCTTTTCTGTCTTTCTCTAGGAAATTAGACTTGAAGTTTGTTTCTGTACTACCTTCAATGACAGCTGCTTAGCTGCTGCTGTTCAAGGACATAGACTGTATTGAAAGGAACACGACTGAACTCTTAGCCCCAAATAAAATGCTCTCTGGTCACCTGCAAGTAGAAGCTGCCAGGATTATGCATTTCTTTTCTTCTACTAAAAAGTGCCCACTGCAATAAAGTATCAGAAACCAAACATTACCTTTGTCCTTGTCTTTCTCCTTTGTCTGCAAGCTGGAGCTACAGGGACACGTGGCCACCGTTTGTTCATTGCTTTATTTTGAGGGCTACACAGAGCAAGTACAATCTGAAGTAAGTGTTCTCTTAGCAGGCTGCAGCAAAGAAAAGCCTTGATTCATAACTTGCATACCTTTCTAGGAATACTGGTCTTGCACATCTTTCATCTAAAGCAACATTAGGTGCCAGCAAAGAACACTGCGCATGTGGGACACTGATCAAACTGCAGGCCACTTGCTGCTCCAGGCTTGCTCTGTTCCGTCCTTCAGGAGATCATGCTGTCCAGCCAGTCTTCCAGCTCCTCCTCACTAATGGGTTTAGATGATGCCTTTTGCTGCTGCTGTGATGCTACACTCTTCTCTTCAGGCACAGCTGGTTCTAAAGGGTTTAGAAAAGTGAAAATCACAGACCTGAAAGTCTGGAACCCCTTTCCCAGCAGCTCTTTGCCAGGGGCCATTCTCTTTTCAGTGCACACCTGTTTCAACACAAGCTCTCTCTCCTGCAGCACAGTGAGCCACAGGCTAGAGACAGCAGCAAGAGTGACAAAAAAAGAGGCAGCTCAATAAATCCAGCAGAGCAGTGTGGCTTCCCCCTGGTTCCCAGGGAGCACAGCCTGGCCAGCAGCAGGTTGTAAGTGATGTCCCTCCTGCCATCTGCTCTCAATGCTGCCTGCAGGAAAGGAGCAGGAGGGCACAGTGGGAGTGCACAGCAGGGTATGGTTCCAGGTTCTGTTGGTACTGTTTTCTTAGGGGCTTTACAGTGTGCTTGGGAGTGAAAGCAAGAAGGCCACTGCAGTAAGCAGTGCTCAAAAAGCCTGACTTCAGCAACCAAGGCATGGCTGGATGGCTTGTTGGACACCTTACTGAAGCCATCCTGGGCTTCGGCTTTGAGACAGGAAAAATAACCTCCGCAGAAAATCAGAGATGCTAAAGATTGTTTTACAGCACTGGGGGCTGGGAAGGAGGAGGAAACCATGGCCAGCAAGACTAACTAACAGGGTCATTTAACTTCTAGGAATGAAACAAAAGGGGAACTTTATAGATTTCTCTGAAATATGAACATCTTTAAATATGGCAAAAAGTCATAAAGCTTGCTTTGTAAAAATCAATGCTACTAAACTTTGAAACTAGGCTTCCTAAGAAGCCACCAGAATAGCTCTCCATTATTCTGTGTGCCCTGAGCACCACAGTGACACCTAAGCACTTGAGTTGCCTCTCACCAAAACTCTCTAGCAGTGCATTCATTATTTTCTTTTACAAGTGCTGTTCTGCAGAAGAATTTTCCTTTCTGCAATGCTGAAACTTTAGCTCAACGGGGAGGGACCAAATGGGTCAGCATACAGCCCCAGCTAAACATGAAGCTGTGAGCACTGCTTTGTGGCAGAGATGCTGGCAGCAGTGCTGCTGACTTGCTATTAAGAGTTCAAAGCCATCACCAAAACAGAGCAATGGAAGTTGATTAAGGGGTTGCTAGGGAGAAGAGGAATCTTTCTTACCCTTTGCCTTCCGCTCTGTGCCCAGATCTTTCAGATCTTTCCCAGATGAAGTGGTGTTGGATACTGTGCCTGACACAGGTACCTTCTCTGGATCCACAGGAGCAGCTAGAGTTAGGAGGAAATCTAGTTCTTCATCCAAATGGTCGGTGGCCTGCTTCGGCGGTGGATGGCCTCTCTGAAATGGTTCTGCTGCACTTGCCCTTGGACCATTTTTACTTCCAGGCTCTGATGGAGCAACAGAATCAGTACTGGAATGGGAGACCAGTGCTGTTTCACTTGGGGCTGGAGGCCGTCGGAACGGAAGCTCTCTTCTCTTGCTGCCTTCAGTAACTTCAGATTTCATCTGCGGGAGCTCTGCTGGGGTTGATGCCTAAGAGACAAGAAAGCACTTGAGCACTTCAGCCCTTCTGCTGATTAACTCCATAGTTACTGTTCTGTCTAGATTGAAGTATTCATGCTTCCTACACCCCATCACCTAAAAAGGCACAAGGACTTCCAGCAGAAGAGAATTCAGAAGTCCAAGTGCAGTGCTTTCCTGGAAGATACTCCTCAAGAAGCAACTGCAGTTACAAACTCCCTCAGAGTAAGCCTGCAGCAAGTGCTGTTGTGTCATAAATACTCCCTGGAGAGTGACTTTGTAAAGCACTCTTCTGTAAGGAAATCTCATTGGTGCTCGAATGATTCTAGCCTGAACTGGGCTAGAAAACTTGACCCCAACTTAGGCCTTCCTTCCAAAATCCCAGCCTGGAAAGCAAATCTTCCTACAGGTTGCTGAAGATCATTCAGCAGAGGGTACAGCAGCACACCATTTTCAGAAGTGAAGTCAAACAACAAACTGTCACCAAACAGTGGCACAAGAAGTGGCCAGTCACTACCTAGCTGTGGAACACTGCTGCCATCAGGACACCCTGGTGTTGGGAGCACTGCAGCCTCTTGCTGAGCACA
This sequence comes from Semnornis frantzii, assembly GCA_013399775.1. Classification (NCBI taxonomy): domain Eukaryota; kingdom Metazoa; phylum Chordata; class Aves; order Piciformes; family Ramphastidae; genus Semnornis; species Semnornis frantzii. Next base: position 4,227 of record VWYK01114935.1, on the reverse strand, counting down.
GCACTGGGCAGGATGACAAGACAAAGATCAAGTGGCACCACGCAGACTTTGCAACCCTGACAGAGTTAAGGACCATGACTAGGACTCTGCAAAAGAAGATTTTATTTGGAAATACCATTTCTTTGCAGAGGCTCTTAGACACCCCAGGTGCAGACATCTTTACAGAGGCTCTTAAGACATCTGCAGATTTGTTTGAGGTCTCTTAAGAAAAGGCAGAGCTGTGTCAGTCACAGAAGCAGCTCATGTAACTTCCTGGCAGTGGGGTTGGAGTAGAAGACCTCTGAGGTCCCTTCCAGCCTAAGCCATTCTAGGAATCTATGAACCCCAAACTGAAGCAAAATTTCTTCTATCAAGTTTCTTCTTTCTTGCCTGAACAGATGGATTTATTTTAAAGAATTCTGGTTTTCTATTTAAGCCTTTTTGGTTCTTTTGCCCTTGCAGGAATATTTCCTTTTTCACAGCCTGAGGAAACATTTCCTAATACTCTGTTGTTGTGTTGGGTTTTTTCCCAACAGAGCATAAATGACCTTTTCTACTAACACATGGAAATCTGATTCATGCACTAAAGGCACTATGCAGAAGAGCAAACCACAAAGAAAATAGTGAACAGGAAAGAACGTGGAAGCACTTCACAATTTTTGTGCAAGCTTCTAACAGCTAACAAGAGAACAAAGACAGAAACGGCACAGTGCTTCCATGCTGAACACTCTGCTGCCTGGCTTCACTCTCCTGTGCTGCACATCAGAGCATCTTACTGAAGTCCAACCAAGCATAGCGAGTGATGAGAGAGGAGCACCCACCACCTGCCACTTACATGCTGGTCTCAAGAGGCACTTTTGTTCCTAAAATACATTCTGCTTGTGTTTGAAGATCAAGTTTCAAATCCTCACTCTTGCATGCATTGTGGCACTTCAAACACTTGCATTTTCTTGTGCAGATCCCAGCATTACCTGCACAAGCTCAGCAGGTACATTCAACCTCAGATGCAGAGGCAGTTCTTGAAGGGCCTGGACCAAAGACTGGCAGTCAACAGAAAGTGCAGATAACTGAAACAGAATTCAAAACACAGTACATTGGCATTAAAAGAGGAATTCAAAACACAGTACATTGGTGCTAAAAGATGAATCCAAGACACAGAAAGTTGGCTTTAAAAGATGAACTAATAATAACTCTAATTATTACATTACCCTGCTCTATGTATTCCAGGAATGTGAAGAATGAAACCCAGTAAGTGACAGATTGAAATTCCATATCTACAAAGCATTTTGTGTTCCAAAATGATCTACACACAAATGATGTAAAATCTAGTTGGTCCCATAGTCCCTTTGGAGGTCGAGTTTCAGCCAGAGGACCTGAACTGCTGATTTGGAAGGAGCAGAACAAGCTTCCTAGGCAAACAGATGACTCTGCTCATACAGGGCTTGCTGCAGTCATTTGACTCTTTTCCCTTTACTAGGGATGGAAACCAAACCCTGACTTTATGTCAGTAAAGCAAAGTGATTAGCCAGAAAAGCCCTTTGAGTGACCAAGCACTTACCTGCTGATGGCAGAGACTTTCTCTAGCCCATTCTTTCTCGTCAGCAAATCGAAACTGTGCAGAGAAATCTCCTGCAGAGAGGAAATGAAGTATTTTAATTTATCTTTTTAAATAACCACCTCTCTTCAAAGAGCCCAACCCTGCAGAGGAAGATCCAATTGATGCCCAGCACATCTTTGACAAATCTGCATTCCATGAGAATGCTGCTGGCAGTCACAATATTAATCTTCTGGAAGCCAAGGTTCTGCAGAAAAATCTTTTCATCTCTTATTTGCAAACTCGTACTGAACAAAGGCACAACAAATCCAAAAGTGAGGGAGGAGATGCTTGGTGCCACCTCAGCAAGGAAGATTTTCATTGAAAAGGCCAATTTGGAGACCATACTAGGAAAAGACATTCACAAAGTGCATTTGAATGTGCTGCAGACAGACCTCTTATCAGCAAACAAATATCTAGTGAAAGGATTATTAATGTCCTAAAAACCAGTTTGCATAGGCCAAGGGAAACTTCTTGTCTGGCAGCTAAATCCTCCTGACTCTGTCTTCCTTGAACTAATTCCTACTCCAGCATGGCAGCACAAAAAGCTGCTGAACCATGAACTCCATAAGCACAACTGAATTAATTCAACGAAAGCTTAAAATAGAGCTACTTAAGCTCCATACATAACCTTAGTTCATACAGTCACAGAATGGTTCAGGTTGGAAGGGACCTCAGAGCTCATCTAGTCTGACCTCTCAGCTAGACTCAGCTGCTCAAGGCCCCATCCAGCCTGGCCTTCAACACCCCCAGGCAGGAGGCAGCCACAGCCTCTCTGGGCAGCCTGTGCCAGAGTCTCACCATCCTCCTACTGAAGAGCTTCTTCCTCAGCTCCACTCTAACTCTGCTCTGCCTCAGCTTCAAACCATTTCCTCTTTTTCTGTCTCTAGACACCCTGATGAAAAGTCTCTCTGCAGCCTTCCTGTAGGATCCCTTCAGGTATTGGAAGGCAGCTTTAAGGTCGCCCTGGATTTTTCTCTTCTCCAGGTTAACCAACCCTCACTCCTTCAGTCTGTCCTCATAGCACCAGGATCTCCTAGCACATCCCTCCAAGCCGCTAGGAACTTCCTCTGACTACAGGGGGAGCCTGGGTTATGACTTTGTTTCAGATGCGATATGCTGGGATGCAAAAGAGAGCCTGAGAAATGTATTCACTGATACAAAGCCACAAGAGTCCCAGGAACTCAAACAAATTAGCAAGGTCTGTGACAGAGGAAACATGAAAGGTTAGGACTGCCAAAGGTCTAGCACGACAGAGAGCAAAGCTGCTGCAGGCTGTGGAACATTTTCCAGTTGGGGAGCAGAGAGCTGTATTGGAGAAAAAAAATCAACAAAGACAAATCTGTGGAGTACTAGGGCAAGAAGATGAAATCTGATCCTGACAACTCCTACAAGTCGCTAGGATTTAGTCCCACAGTTAGCTGAGGCAACAGCTTGTTCCTTCCCAAACTCTAACAGGGAGTTTTCCGTGGCATGGACAACCACCAAGCATCTCAGCTCCACTTGGCTCTCAACACCCCAACTGCCACTCCTACCTCTAACAATCTCTGACTCGTGCCCTTATCCCTGCAGACAAAATCTGAACACAAAAGCTTCTGTCCTCAAACCTGGCTGCTTTCCTGTTGTCTGCCTGTCCCAAAGCTAGGGGAGGTACAGCCTGCCAGCAGTTTTACTTCATCAGCCAGCTTCTGTTTTGCAAACAGAGTAAACAAGCAGGAAAATGGCACAGGAATTGGCACATTTCTTTGCCAAACGATAAACAACAGGGAAATGTAACCATCTTCTAGCTGGAGTGTAGCATTTACTCACCCTGGCTTTCTGTAATGCCTCAGGTGCACTTCACTGTGCTCCTGGGGTGTGCACCACACTCCTGCAGGAGGGACTCTCACCCATGCAAGCCATGGCTTGCTCCAGTTAGTTTTCAAGCAGTATGGAAATGGAAACGAAACCCACAGACTGGATGCTTTGGAACATCATCAGAATGGAAAGATATCTCCTTTTAAAATATACATACCTAGGCATTGCTATACATCTATTAATTGCCTATCTCTAATTAGTGGTCATTTTATATACAAATCTCTGCACAAGGATGTGCAGGTCCCTTCCAGCCTAAACCATTTTATGAATCTGTGTTCTCAAAATTTTGAACATGTCGCAGATAAGAATAAGAAGGAAGGGCCTTAAGGAACTGGTGCTGCTACTGAGTGTCTGCTGAAAGAGTGTCTGCTGCATGGTCTAAGCTCCCTGACAGAAGCAAAAAGTCATGCACACGGGCAGCATCTACTTCAAAGACATCATTTACATGTGTTTCCAACGGCTCTCACTGACATCCCACTCCCTTTCCCACTCAGGACTTCAGAGCAGCAAAAAGAGGAGGAGACTCTGCATGAACAAATAGTTGCCTAAAAGTAGGAAGGAAAAGAGTGAATTGTCAATTTCCACCTGAAAAGAAACCACAGCAGTTCTCTGGGGTCCTATCTCCTTAACCTCTCTACTCAATTAGAAGAGGAAAAAAAAGGCAAAAAAAACAAAGCAGGGAAATTTGCTGCTGCTGCTGAGCTTCTCAGGGCACCGCAGATTAAGGCAGGCTGTGCAGAATGACACAAACTGAGAAGGCAGAGTTCAAAATGCCAGTGCAACTGGCTACCATCAAT
>VWYK01114933.1:365-14662 GCA_013399775.1 Semnornis frantzii | reverse complement strand
GTCCAGGTGCCTCTGAATAGCATTGTAAAGGTCAATGTATACAAATATCTGAAGGGTGAGCGTTGACTGGAANGGTGAGCGTCGACTGGAAGGAGCCAAGCTCTTTTTGGTGGTCCACACCAATAAGACAAGGAGCAATGGATACAAACTGGAAGAGAGAAGGTTTCACCTCAACATGAGGAGAAACTTCTTTACAGTGAGGGTGACAAAGCCCTGGAACAGGCTGCCCAGAGAGGCTGGGGAGTCTCCTTCTCTGGAGACTCAAAACCCACCTGCAGGTATCCTTGGGCTGAGTACCCTAGGTGATCCTGCCTTGGCAGGGAGGTTGGATTTGATGATCTCTGGAGGTCCCTTCCAACCTCTAAGGTTTTGTGGTTCTGTCAGAAAGGAGCTCTAAGATCATCAAACCCAACCATCAGCCTACATCCACCATGGCTACTAAACCCTGTTCCCAAGTGCCATGCCCTCATGTTTCCTGAATACCTCCAGGTATAGTTACTCCCCCACCTCCCTGCACAGCCTCTTGCAATGCCTGACCATTCTTCTTATGAAGAGTGATGCCATTTCCCCAATCCCCTTCATTTAGTGAAGAAATGTCTTTTTCAGCCTGAAGAAAAGCAAGAGCATCTTGCACTAAAATAGCAATTGGCTAAAGAGTGCCAAGATGCAGAGGATGGGGACTGGGGATGAGGGAAGAGTACCAGTGATGTGGTTTGATTTTAACAAGGTAGCTAATTTCTTATCAACGTCAGGTTGGTGTCTCTGTCTCATGAACAGGCTCACTACATTGAAAAGGTCATGGAGTTTGTTCATGCCTTGCAGGAAGCTGTGTAATATCTGAAGGATATTTGTGAAGATCAGAGGCAAATAAAGGACAAAATATGTCTCTTTCAAGTCAGTCAGAGTATACCACAAATAAACAGCAAAATTTCACATGAAGGCTGCTGAGCAAGAACACTGGGAGAAAGCTAAGAAGGGCATGTGAACAGACACATAAACTTCCCCAACTCCCAAAGTTCCAGCTTTCATCTGTACCACACAGTGCAATGTCTCCTCAGCACTGGTGAGGACACACCTCAAGCAACAAACTCAGTTTTGGGTCCCTCATTACAAGAAAGGCATTGAAGTGCTGGAGCAGGCTCCAGAGAAGGGCAATGAAGAACCCATACTGAATGAATCACAGAATCACGGAATGTCAGGGGCTGGAAGAGACCTTGAAAACTCATCCAGTCCAATCTCCCTGCTGGAGCAGGATCTCCTACACCAGATTACACAGGAATGTGTCCAGGCAGGTCTTGAATTTCATCTCCAGAGAGGAAGACTCCACAGCCCCCTGGGCAGCCTGTTCCAATGTTCTGTCACCCTCACAGTGCAAAAATTCCTCCTCATGTTTACATGAAACTTCCTATGCCTCAGCTTCCACTGATTGCCCCTTGGCCTAAAGGGGCATTGTAGCAAATTCTTTTGTCCCAGCTTTGCAGACAGGTGTGCTGACAATGTTTTAGCAGTGCTGCTCCCATACTTTTCAGACATTTGAGTGCATTTGCAAACACACCTGTATCCTATTCTTTGTCCTCAGGGCCAGAAAAATTCCCCATGCCCTCCCAAGTTTATGTGGGCTTTTGAGTAGTTTGAAGATCTTCTGGAACTGGGCTTCCTGGGTTTCATGTGATCACTTCAGTGGTCACCTCACCTGAAAAACCTTTTAAATACACCTGAAGAATGGGTTGCCAGATATATGTCAAACCAATGTAATGACACTTCTTATATTATCATGGGTCCACAGCATTTACATAATGGTCCTGGTGTGAGCCAGACCAGTGCTGATGCTGCTCAGTGCTGTGAGTTCCCAGCTCAGGCTCTGCACAGTGAAGCCATTTCTGCAGCTCAGGGCAGGTTTGCACAGACAGTGATTGCTGCTGGCAGTGACAACACTGATGGGGAGAGTCAGCACCAAGCGTTGGGCTGCAGACCAAGGGCACTGCTACATCTTGTGTGCCACCTTGGGCTGCAGGAAGGGAAAGGCTGCAGCTGCAGGGAGGAGGGGACAGGACAGGTGACCCTAAGCTGACCAACAAGCAATTCACAGATTCACAGATTGTATCAGGTTAGAAGGGACCTTCACAAGTCATCTTCTTCAAACGCCCTGCAGTGAGCAGGGCCATGTCCAACAAGATCCGAATGCCCAGGGCCACATTTCATTCCATGGATATCATCTTCAGGATACGGCTGAAGGATCATCATGGTCAAGTTTCTTCTTCCCCTTTTTCAGTGGCTGGTGTCTGAGCAGGACTCTATTCTGCCCTTGATCCCATTCCACAAGTTCCTGAATCTGGTTTCTGTCCACCCCTGAGACCAGCGTGGGACTTCTGCCACAGTATCAATGCTGAGAGTGACTAATTGCCATCAGGGCTTGGGTTTGATGTTGTTCTGTATCTATTTGTATCTATTTCATTGAGTTGCTCTCACTTCCATTCCAGCTGGTTTAGTTCCTTTCCCAACCCATGAGGCTCTCTCTGTCTGATTCCCTTTCTCTTCCTTTGGGAAGCAGAGGGGCTCATAGAGAACCTCTGACACTTCTTTAGTGGCTGGTCCAGTCCTGATCCTTGACAACAGTGAAAAAACATCCTGGATGTGTTACAACATCTCACTGACACCACTACCTTTCAGATTTTTCCTCCTAAGCCTTTGAAATGGTAACCCCATCCTTTCCCAGGACAACTCCTTTGAAGCACAGAGGAAGTTACACTCTTCTGCCTAATTAGCATTCTTATTGCAACACATGCAATTAGAATGAGTTATGTGACCTGGCATCCTGCCTCCTGATAGCATCGAATGAACTCAAGGAGAGAAAAATGGAGTCATACTGGAAGAAATTAACATAATTCTCCATCTGACAATTTTTAAATAGATTGAAATATATCCTTGAGTGATTACTTGATGCCCCTGGAAAAATACTGACTGTATCTTGAATCCAAGAATGGACCCAGAAGTTAGGCTTGCGGTGCCTGTTTGCCACTCTCCTGCTTTCTCCCACTTTGAAACCAAAGACTTATTTCAGCTCTCTCTCATGAATAAAGCAAGCAATATACAAACTGTGACAATATTGGATCCAAGAAGCTGTGACCCATTGCTTTCTGGAAGCAGCTCTTCAGGTTCTGGTTATCTTCCAGGTCTGTTAAAATACCTAACTCTTGAGGAATCTAAGCACATCAGGTCATAGAATCATAGAGTGGTTTGGGTTGGAAGGTGTCAGGAGGAGGGACAGGCTCTGCTCACTGCTGCCTGGGACAGGACAAGGAGCAATGGATGGAAGCGACAGCACAGGAGGTTCCAGCTCAACACAAGGGGAACTTCTTTACTGTAAGGGTCCCAGAGCACTGGCACAGGCTGCCCAGAGAGGCTGTGGAGTCTCCTTCTCTGGAGCCTTTCAAGGCCTGTCTGGATGTGTTCTGTGTGCCCTGAGCTGGATTGTCTGGTCCTGCTCTGGCAGCAGGGCTGGACTCAATGATCTCTTTGGGTCCCTTCCACCCCCTGACATCCTGTGAGCCTGTGATCTACTTCCAACACTCCTGCCAGTGGGCAGCAACACTTTACAGTAGATCAGGTTCCTCAAGGCCTCATCCAACCTGGCCTTGAACACCCCCAGGTAGAGGGCATCCACAACGTCCCTGGGCAACCGATTCCAGTGTCTCACCAACCTNTCTCACCACCCTCATTGCAAATAATTTCTTCCTAATACCAGTCTAAATCTCCTCTCTTCCAGCTCAAATCCATTGCCCTTCACCCTATCACTACAAGCCCTTGCTGAGTCCCTCTCCAGCTCTTCTGTAGCCCCCTTCAGGTAGTGGAAAGCCACTCTAAGGTGTTCCCAGAGTCTTCTCTTGTCTAGGCTGAGCAGCCCCATCTCTCTCAGCCTGTCCCCATAGAGATGGTGTTCCAGCCCTCCGACCATCTTCATGGCCTCCTCCAGACCCTCTCCAACAGTTCCATGTCCTTTCTGTATCTGGGGCTACAAAACTGAATGCAGTGCTCCATAGTGGGGTGTCACCAGAGCAGAGTGGGAGGGGAGAACCACCTCTCTCATCCTGCTGGTCACACTTCTTTGGATGTATTTCCTGATTTCTGTTCATGACCTTATTTTCTTCCCTTTCAAGTCAGCAAAGCTACTCTGGGTAAATATTCCCCCATGCATACTTCTTCCATGCTCTTCACTTTTTTTTTGTGATTTCTAAAGTGCTTAAATTAACAATCCATGACAAAGCAATCCTTTTGCACCATTAGCTCTGCAGGCATTCCAGACCTGGAAAAGAGATGACTTGCCAGAAAAAATAATGCAACATCCATGCCGTTTTCCTGTGGTGATGGCATTAATTCCTCAGCTTTAAGCAGTCCTGGACAACAGTGGATACAAAAAAGTTGAAGCTGTTTCTTCTCTGCAGCTTTTTTGTAACTAAAAACCTAATTTTTTCATTGTGCCCAAGGCTGTCTTCACAACTACATTAACTGAAAACTGCAGGATTTTTAAAGCCACTCCTTTGCCCCTCTGCCCCCAAGCATCACAAAGTCAAGAAACTGAAGCACTGCCCTGATTTTAAGCTGGAAGAGAGTAGATTTAGGCTGGATATTAAAAAAGAAATTCTTTACTGTGAGAGTGGTGAGACACTGGGACAGGCTGCCTGGGGAAGTTGTGGATTTCCTGTTCTTGAAAGTGTTCAAGGCCAGGCTGGATGTGGCCTTGAGCAATGTGCTCTAGTGGAAAGTGTCTCTGCCTATGGCAGAGGGGTTGGAACTAGGTGATCTTTAAGGTTCCTTCCAACCCAAACCGTTCTATGCTTCTATGATTCTATTTTTGGAGTTACAAGGAGGTTACAGATGAATGAGAAATTGTCATCATGTAACTATTTCATAAACTAAGCTGTGCTACTTATCACAAACACAGCTTCAGAAACCGGCATATTGCAAAAGTACTACTGTGATCAGAAAACAAATACTGTACACTGCTTTTCACATTTCTTCCTTCTATTTTCCACCTTCCTATATATCCTGCTTTTGGATTTCTCTGAGGGGATCTTTTCCTTTCCAACTAAACTATTATTTACTGTATGATATTCCTTGTTTCCCTCTCTTCTCTCTTCTTTACAATTTCTTACCTCATTCTACAAGACTGAGCAGTTCTTTACTAGATTTTGACTAAGAAGGACATTGAAGTGCTGGAGAATGCTCAGAGAAGGTCACCAAATCTGGCAAAAAGGTCTTGTGAGGCGTGGCTAAGGGAACTGGGCTTGTTTAAGCTGCAGAAGAGGGAAGATGACCTCGTTCTACAACTCCCTGAAAGGAGATTGGAATGAAGTGGCAGTTGGTCTCCTCCTCTCCTTTGTAGAGAGTGATATGACGAGGGAAATTGCCTCGAGTTGCACCAGGAGAGATTTAGGTTGGATATTAGAACTTCTTCACTGAAAGTGTTCTCAAAGACTGGAACAGGCTGCCCAGGGAGGTGGCTGAATCCCTGTCCCTGGATGCATTGAAAAGATGCAGAGATGGGATGCTGAATGATAAGGTTTAGCACTAGCCTTGCTAGAGCTGGAGAAGGGTTGGACTCAGTGATCTTAAAGGTCATTTCCAGTCAAAGCAATTCCGATTCTTTGATTCTGTAATTCTAATGTAGGTTTGCCTGATCTATACTAACATTATGTGGCCAGGAAGCCCCAGCATGAAAGTTAAAGCAATCTACACCACCAGTCAGTTGCTCCCTTAACCAAAGCAACCTATATATTTTCTTAGTTTCTCCTCCTACTATTTTTTTTCCACCACAGTTGTCTCCCTTGGCACCAATATTAGGAAACTGGTTTTCCTCAAAGGCTATAAATATACCTCTTTCCAGCAGACAAGGTACTGCCAAGGATCAGAGCTGGCCCAGCCACTAAACAAGTGCCAGAGGCTCTCTATAAACCCCTCAGCTGCCCAAAAGGAACAAAAAGGTAATAAGGGAGAGAAACTGATAAATTGGGGAAGAAATTGACCCAGCTGAGCTAGAAGTAAGAACAAGCCAATGAAATAAACACAAAAATAGATACAGTCCAGTATTAAACCCAATCCCTGATGACAATTAGTCACCATCGCTACTGACGCTGAGTGCAGGCACTGAGGAGCTCCAAGACTGGACTCAGTAGCAGAGAGAAATCAATTCTGGAGCTGGATTCTGGATTCAGGAATTCATGAATCAGGATCAAATGCAGAATGAAGAGAGCCCATGGTCCACAGCCCCCCGTTGGTGTTAATTCTCTCCAGTGGCACTGTCGCTGCTAGCAGCAGCCACTGTCTGTGCAGACCTGTGAGCTGCAGAAAGTGCCAATCCTGAGCAGGGACCGAGCTGGGCAGGCACAGCACCAAGCAGAATTAGAGCTGGTCCAATCACACCAGGGCAGGCAATGAAAAGAAGGTTAGAGAAGGAGCCACATTCTGTTTGTGGCTTTAAACTGAGAAACTGTAATCCAAACGACAACACTGATAAGTAATCGGCAAGGAAAAGAGAATTTGAATCAGAAGAAAGTATGGTTTATGGTTCTCACAGTGTGTCCTTTTGCTGTGAAAAAAGGGCGAGTGTTTGGGCATTTCACAGTATTGACATTACTGCCATGCTCTGTGAACCAATATGTGTCAGGTAGAGTTCTTTACTGTCATACTGTCACTGCATTTGGTGAGTTATCTCAACAGCAGAAAGGACATGCTTTTTCTTTCCCTTCATACCTGTCAGGATTATTAAATCCTAGAAACTGCAGCAGAGAAAGTGAGTTTGAATGTTCTCCCAAAGCATTTGTTTCTGTGCGTTGCATAATGAGGGAATTTACTTCTTATTGTAGGGATGGGAAAGAGTTTATCCCCCAAAACACACCAACTAAGAGAGAAAAATCACAGACAGTTATTAGATGTGTTCATTCGTTGTGGGAGCTGACACCTCTGAGATATTGCAAGGTCTCTGCTCTTCCCATTACATGGAAGATATGGGATTTAATTACACTTGTAAGCAAAATGTGATTATATAACTTAATCTCCCACCAGGTACTGAACAGAAATCTTGCTTAAGAGACAATTCCAGCCACGATGTTTTCCAAGGTGGAGGGGGATGGGTTTGAAAAACACGACAGTGATGATTTCCTTGCATATATATATAGAAGGGTTTGTGTTGTACCAAGGAATGACAGCAGTTTAAGGAAATAGGATGGCAGTCATTTTTAGCTCTCAGAATATTAATAGCCTTATTTTCAGTTCATTGTCACTGTCACATTATGTCTTTGTGGAGGCAGATTCTGCCCTTCACATCAAACAGGCATATGCTGTATTCACTGGGAAAGTGAATCCTCGCCATGCTTGCTGACAGAGCTGGGAACACTGTGGATTTAAGGAGGGCAGGAAACAGAAGGGGAAAACTATTTCTTTTACTTGCCAGCAGGTTGACAGAGGTGATTCTTCCCTTTTACTCTGCTCTTGTGAGACCTCACCTTGAATACTGCATCCAGTTCTGGTGTCTCCATTCTAAGATGGATATAGAACTGTTGGAACAAGTCCAAAGGAGGGCCGCGAGGATGACTGAAGCACTGGAACACCTTTGCTATGACAACAGACTGAGGGAGCTAGGGCTGTTCAGCCCGGAGAAGAGAAGGCCCTGCCATCTTACAGCTGCCTTCCAGTGCCTGAAGGGAGCTTAGAGGAAAGCTGAAGAAGGACTTCTCATAAGGGTGCCTAGCAACAGAACTAGCAGGAATGGTTTTAAGCTGAGTGAGAGTAGGTTTAAACTAGATCTTAGGAAAAAGTTCTCCAGTATAAGGGTGGGAAGACTCTGGAATAGGTTGCCCAGAGTGTTTGCAGATGCCTCCTCCCTGGAGGTGTTTAAGGCCATACTGGATGAGATTTGGGGTAACCAAGTTTAGCTGAGAAGTGTCCTCACCCATGGCAGGACCGTAGGAATAGATATTTCTGAGGTCCCTTTCAACCTAAACCATTCTATGATTCTCTGTGAACTTCCACTTCACTGAAGAACCTCCTAGGAGTTCTTTCTGTGCTCTGGCACACATTTAAACTCTAATCCAGACTGCAGTTAAGCAACAGCATCTAAGGCAACTGGGGCTGTTCAGGTCTGGAGAAGAGGATGTTGAGGGAAGGACTTACTGCACTCTACAGCTCCCTGAAAGGAGGTTGCACTGAGGTGGGGTTTGGTCTCTTCTCTCTAGTACCAGCTTACATAACAAGATGAAATGGCCTGAAATTGTGCCAGGGGAGGTTGGATATTAGGAAAAATTTCTTTCCTGAAATAGTGGTCAGGCATTGGAACAGGCTGCCCAGGGAGGTGGTGGAATTATCATTCCTAGAGGTGTTCAAGAAGTGTGTGGACTTGGCGCTTTGGGACATGGTGGCTGTGGTGGCGTCAGACTGGCAGTTGGAATCAATGATCTTAGAGGTCTTTTCCAACAAAAACAATTCTGAGATTCTATGATAGCAGCATTGAGTCACCACAGCCAGAGGAGAAATGTCACCAGCACATCATTTCCCATTATCCTTTCAAGAGTTGCATTTGACATCAAACCAGGGAGCAGCCACTTTGCTGAGCCTGCTCCGCAGTCAGCTTTCTGGAGTGGTGCCAAAATAATGCTGCAGGAGACATTAAGTCAAATAAAAATGTGACAGTCATATTTCACAGGCTCTGCTCTGCAGCATTTGCAACTTATTCATCCAAGACTGCATGAAAACAACTGACCACACATTAATAAACCAAAGAATGAGAAAACACAGCTAACCTTTTTTGTTAGGTTGGTTTGGTTTATTGTGTTTTAAAATGTGGGTTATTCTCAGTTCTTATTCCTGAAAATAAATCCCTGATGTGTGGATTTTTTTTCCCCCCACAGTTTCAGGATAACTCTGTATCCAAGATTTCATAGCCCACTTACAGTTGGCCATTTAATGGGGAAAGGAGGACTTTCATAGAGCCCAAAATAAATGCAACTTGTGAAGTGCATCACCAAAACATGACAGTTATCACAGAATCATAGAATGGTAAAGTTGGAAGGGACCTCAAGGATCATCCAGTTCCAACCCCCTGCCATAGGCAGGGGACACCTCCCACTAGCACAGGTCACTCAAGGCCTCATCCAACCTGGTCTTGAACACCTCCAGGGAGGGAGCAGCCACAACCTCCCTGGGCAACCTGTGCCAGTGTCTCACCATCCTCACTGCAAACAACTTCCTCCTAACATCCACTTTCAATCTCCCCTCTGACACTTCAAACCCATTGCCCCTTGTCCTGGCATTCCCAGACAATAGTCCCTCCCCAGCCTCCCTGGAGGCCCCTTCAGATACTGGAAGGCTACTCTAAGGTCTCCTGGAAGCCTTCTCTTCTCCAGGTTGAAGATCCCAAACTTCCTCAGCCTGTCCTTACAGCAGAGCTATATGATTTGAAGATTACAAGCACAAATCTCGGCTGGGCAGAGAATGGATAGAGAGTAGTGCTGAGGAGAAAGACTTAGGGGTGATGGGCAATGAGAAGCTCAACATGAGCTGTCAACACACACCCAGAGCCTAGAAGCCAACTGTGTCCTGCATTCCCAGCAGCATGAGAAGCACACAGAAGGAAGGGATTTTGCCCTTCTCTACTCAGTGACGGGGCCAGCTCTGGACTCTACAGCACAAGGAGGACATGGAACTGTTACAGCAGGTTCAGATGAGGATCATGATGATGATCCGAGGGCTAGAGCACTTTCTCTCTGGGGACAGGCTGGGAGAGTTTGGGTTTTTCAGCCTGGAGAAGAGAAGGCTCAAAGGAGATCTTAGAGTAGCATTTCACACCTGAAGTGGATCCACAGGAAGGGTTGGGGGGAACTCTTTAGAAAGGTTTGTAGTGATAGGATGAGAGGCAATGGTCTGGAACTGGAGCAGTGTGTATGTAGGTTGAACATTAGGACAAAGTTCTTCACAATGAGGATGTTCAAATACTGGAATGTATACAGAGATGTGGTGGAGGGCCCCATCTCTGAAGACATTCAAAGTCAAACAATGGAGTTCTGAGAAATCTGGTCTGGTTGGATGACTGCAGGGGGGCCCGGAGGAGATGACCTTCAAGGATCCCTTTCAACTTGATGCATTCTCTGATTCTGTAAGCTCCTGCACAACTACAGGGATTGGCCAATTAAGGCACAGTCTACAATTAGGGACTTCAGTTTGTATCAGCTTATCTTTTGTCTTCACCACAGAAGATCTGAAAGCAGCTAATCTCAGTCAAAGAGATTGAGTTACTCCAGGAATCATCGTCAAAGAAAAGAAGCAGTTAGCTATTTTTCTGGAAGACACTTCTCTCTGGAGTTCTCCAATTCTCTTTTAGCAAAGGAATTATGCTGAAAACCATTTGCATACTATCTGCATACCACACACATTTCCCGAACTAGTAGTCTCAGCATTGCTGGTAAGCAGAATCTCAGCAGCTGTCTATACCATGTGAAGGATTTAAAGGGAAATTACAGGCAGTTGTATTTGCCATCTATGCAAATTTACTTAGATTTTTCCCCTTCATATGAAACAGGGTGGTCATAACTTCTGTAAGCTGCCTGCATATTTGCTTGTACAACTTCTTTGATAACTATTATCTTAGGAAAATGTGTCCCCAGTAAATGAGTGCCAGAGGCTCTCTATGAACCCTTCTGCTTCCTAAAGGGAACAGAAAAGGAAGAAGGGAGAGAGACTGATGGGGTGGGAAAAAAACTAAACCAATTGAGATGGAAATATGAACAATTAAATTAAATAGAGTCAAAGAGATACAACTCCATAGGGAACTCAACTTCCGATGGCAATGATGTCACCGACACATCTGATGCTGAGTGCAGACACTGGGGAAGTTCAAGGCTGGACTCAGCAGCAGACAGAAAGCAAATTCAGGAATTCATGCAGCAGCAGAACAGAGTCCTTCTGGCACAATAGCCATTGGAAAAGAGGCTTGTGGTCCCTCAGCTTTATCCTGAAGAGGCCATCCATGGGTGGAATCCCTTGTTGGTCAGCTTGGGATCACCTGTCCTGTCTCCTCCTCCCCACAGCTGCAGCCTTTTCCTTCCTGCAGCCCAAGGTGGCACACAAGATGGAGCAGTGTCCTCGGTCTGCAGCCCAAGCCCTGCTGCTAAGTCTCCCCATCAGCCACATCACTGCCAGCAGCACTCACTGCCTGTGCATTGGCACTGGCTGACCAGGGTCATGGAAGAGTCACTGTCACTGGAGGTGTTCAAGAACCATGTGGACATGGTGTAAAGGCCAGGGTGATCTTAGGTTGCCAGTTAGAATCAACAATCTTAGAGGTCTCTTCCAAACAACTCTATGACTCCATGTACAAGTACAAAGATCTCCAGTAGCACTGGAAAGGAGGAAGGGTCAGATGCTTGTACATTACTGGAAACATGGCAGAGGTTGGTTGTCACATTTGTTTGTGTCAGGACAAGCAGAAAACCCCAACCAAAACACAAAACCAACCACAAACAAACAAAACCTAGTAAATATTTCCCCAGTCCAAGAGCAGAGTGGGGCAGGATATCAAGCAAAATTGTCGTGACTATTTTCCTGCCAGCAGATCTAAGGTTATGATTGTCCCCCTCTACTTGGCACTGGTGAGGCCAGACCTCAAATACTGGCTTCAGTTTTGGTGCCTTGACTACAAGAAGGATTATGAGGTGCTGAAGCACACCCAGAGAAGGGCAATAAAGCTGGGGAAGGGCTTCAAAGACAATTCTTGTGAGGAGCAGCTGAGGGAACTAGGGTTGTTTAGCCTGGAGAACAGGAGGCTGAGCGGAGACCTCATTGCTCTCTACAACTGCCTGAAAGAAGCTTGGAGTGAGGTGGGGATCAGTCTCTTCCCATGTGCAACAAGTGACAGAACAAGAGGAACCAGCCTCGAGCTGTGCCAAGAGATTTTCACATTGCATATTAGGAAAAATTCTTCCCAGAGAGGCTTCTCAGGCACTGGAACAGGCTGCCCAAGGAGGTGGTGGAGTCACCATCCCTGGAGATATTTCGAAAAGATGTGGATGTGGTGCTGAGGGACATGATTCAGATGTAGCAGCTTAGCAGTAGTGGTGGGATTGTGAGCTCTAAGGCAGCAGTTGGATTTGATGATCTCAAAGGTCTCATGCAACCTCAACAGTTGTTCTGTGATTCTGGGACCAGCTGATAGACACTGGAAAGCATGACATCACACAGTGAGAGGCAGCCTTTCTTCTTTTCCACTCAAACTTAAAAGGTGATCCAAGAAGCACATGGAAAATGTCACAGCTTTATAGAAAAAAGCCACCAACTCCTTCAGACATTATCTTTCCAATAATTGTCCTTACAATACCACTTCCTAGGGCTCAACAAACCACATTCCCTGAAGAAACAAAAAACCTCCCATTCACTGCAGTGAATAGAGGATGAGAACACAGAACCATTAACAAAAGATGTATTGGTACAATGCACTACATAGCACAGCCATATTAATTAGGACTGAAAGGTATTTAGACTGTTCAATCAATTACTTTGCAATTAAAATGACTCATTTAACCAGAAGTAAGAATTAAGTGCCTGAATTGCTCAATTATGAAACAAAAGGGAAAAGATTAATACATTTATTGCTTACTAAAAATCCAAAGGAAGTTTAAACTGTAGGGCCTTTAAGATGTGCTTGTGTACATGGAACTGATGCAGTTAAAATACCTGGATTAATTATTTATGTCTAAGCTTGTAGCCATTCCTCAACCCAGTTCCATGCTCAGGCTACATTTCTGCCCAGAGAATGCAGTAGTTTCAGCTGCTGTCATTTCTTTTTCATGCAATCACCCATCATTTGGAGATGAACACTTCAGAGTCATAGACATCTATAGAGACTTTAATTACAGGAACAGAAAGTATTTACACACCAGCCCCACAATCTGGTTCAGACCTCATGGGCCTTTGGGATAAGAGAAAATGGAGACCCCTCAATAGAGTGAGATAAGAGCTCTTGGGAATCATCACTAAATCAAAGTTGACTGGAAGAAGTGGAAACAACCACACCTTGGTTTAGAACCATTGAAAACACATACTCCTTTTGGATGCCAGAACTGTTCCTTCATTGTTATCCTGCACTTGGGTCACAACAACCCTGTAAAGGCTCCAGGCTTGGGGCAGAGTGGCTGGAAAGCTGCCCAGTAGAAGACCTGGGGGTTGTTGATTGACAGCCAACTGAAGATGAGCCAAGTGGCCAGGTGGCCAAAAAGGCCAAGAGCATCCTGTTCTGGATCAGCAACAGCACGACCAGCATGACAAGGGAAGTGATTGTAGCCCTGGACTGAGCACTGGTGAGGCCACAGTTTCAGTCCTGGGTTCAGTTTTGGGCTGCTCACTACACTAAAGCTGTGTAGATACATCTGCCTACTCACTTCTGTGACTTCCTCCACTGCTGTCTGCTTGGTGCCCAAAATGAAAAGGGACTAGCTGCCAGTTCAGACTGGGATGTCCGTCTTGTTTTCACTCTGATGTGTGGAGGAAGCCTTGATTCCAGCAGCTTTCTGAGGGATAACCCCCTTGCTAATCCCATGACATGTTATTATTGGTTTCTGTCTTGTCTGACTCTCTCAGCAATACATCTGAGTCTAAAAAGTCTCTGGTTACGGTCAGGTTACTCAGGATGACAAAGGGTTCTTGGTGTTCTCTGTGCTGAGAAATGGAGGGAGTCTGGAAGACACTCAACAGTGGGCTCCTGAGGCGCTTCAGGTGATTGATTCAAAGCATGAGGGAAGTGGAGCTGGCATTAATCTATTTCACAGAATCACAGAATGTTAGGGGTTGAAGGGACCTTACCTCATTCAGCCTAACAGTGTAAGAGACTGGAACTGGCGATGCCAGGGCAGTGCTATGATTGCCCCCCACGCAAGGGCTGCTCAATGCAAGGTGAAACTCCCCTCCCTGGGCCACAGGACACTGCACTGGCAAAGTGCACACTGCTAAAGGCAAGGCACCACAGTGTTAGGACTGTAGAACTGTTTGGGTTGGGAAAAAACCTTTAAGATGATGAAGTGCAAACACTCTCTAGCTCTACAAAGGCTGGTGCTAAAGCATGTCCTTCAGCATCTCTCTGAAACACCTCTGGGGGTGGTGATTCAAACACTTTCTTGGGAAGCCTGTTGCAGTCTTTGAGAACCTTTTCAGTCAAGATGTTTCTTCTCACACCCAACCTAAACCTCCCCTGGTGCAACTTGAGGCCATTTTCTCTCATCCCCTCACTTGTTCCTAAGGAAAAGAGGCCAACTTCC
>VWYK01114930.1:0-17778 GCA_013399775.1 Semnornis frantzii | reverse complement strand
CAGGACTGCAGGTGGGGTCTGAGGAGAGCAGAATCCCCTCCCTTGCCCTGCTGGCCACTCTTCTCTTGCTGCAGCCCAGCACTCAGTTGGCTGTCTGGACTGAAATGCTGTTCTCGGTTTAAGTCTGGGGCCAGAGGCCATGATTTTGGTGCTCACACTGTGTCTAGTATGAATGATACCCCTTTGTGTTACTGCAGCCCTAACCAAACCAGTGAGGAAATGGAAGAGGTAGCTGAGCTCCTCTGGTCTGTTCTGAAGGGCTGGATGTGCTGTAAAAGAAACTGTCTCTGGCAGAGGCCCTGGAAGCAGCTCAGCAGGAGACATGCATTAAACCACAAAGGCAGCTTACCTTTCAACTCTCATATCCATGCACATGCAGCTGTGACTGCAGGACAAAGTAGAACTCCATGCAATTCAACATCCCTCCACCTGGCCTGGGAGGACTCTGTGGAGCTAAACAGAGCAAGCACCTCCATACCAGGACACTGGGACCCTTCAGAGTCTCCCAGGCACCCACAGGCAAGATCTACCTCCAGACCTGGGATCTCGAAGCCAAGTGTATCCTCTTAATGGAAGGTTTGGTCCCATGCTGGCTGCGTGTTTCAGTGCTGAGGTGAGAGGAGGAGGTTCCTTAAAGGGGCTGGAAGAGCTTCTCCTCTCCCTCTGCATTAGATCCCTGTGCTCCACAACCTGAGCAGCTGCCACTGGAAGAAAATACACAATGCAAAAAACCTTGAAACTGGTTCAGGGTTCCCTGAACCTTCTGTTCCAGCACCAGGGGGGGCTGGCAGCTGGGGGATATCCTCAGCACACTGTCCCCCTTCTGATCTCAGTGCAAAGCTTGGCCCAATTCACATACATTGCTCTATTTCAGATCCCACTGGAGGGCAAAAAGGCAATATTTATTTATGTGTGTGTGGATTTTCTCCTGCAACAACATCTAAACACAGGTCCAGGAGGCTACAGCTCAAACTTCCAGACAGCAGCTGCCAAATGAGAGCTTTCCAGATGTCTATAGACCAGGTCCTGTCACCCAGGACCTGCAATGTGATTACTTCTGCTGGGCACTGACTCATTACTTTTGGGTGGGGTTTTTTGAATGCTTCTCTGTTATTGATGTATTTTATGATGAAAGAGGAAGATAGAAAACCTTCCTAAAGCACTCTTGTGGCAACAGTGTTTGTAGACACCTGAGGCCACCTAAATTCCCTGAGAGTTAGCTAGAGAAGTGCTGCTCCATCAAACAGAAACAGGTTCAAGCAAGTGCTTCTGTGTCAGGGGCCCCAATGGGACAAGAAAACAATCATGGTTTGAGCTAATAACAGATTAAATGATAAAAGCCAGCAGTGTTCTAGGAGGGACACTGATAACATCATATTTCACAGGGGTTTTTAAAACCCACATCTATCACCTTATTCTATCCCCTTCTCTGAAAAATTAGATTCTCAGGGATAATTTTGTTCCCTCAAGAGAACTTGCATGAAACACCTGATTGTGAGAGACAAACCAGGTTACAAGCAATTGTTCTGGGCTGAACATCTAGTTAGAGGTAGCAAAAAAATAAAAAGGCTCTCATCTATCCACAGCTCTTACTTTTTGATGCAGAAGAGAAAGTAACATACTCAGTTAAGGAGGAAAAAGAAAGAAGCAATGAGCATGCACAAAGGCACCTTCCTGAAGTCAAAAGGAAGCAGCCTGCATCTGATCTCCTAGCAGCAAGTGGACAGGGAGATGCAGAAAGAGCTTAGAACCAACTGGTGGGGAAGAGTCACTCAGACAAGCACTAAGAAACAAAGCTCCCTCGAAGCTGCTGTGCATCTGGTCACAAATGAGCCTGCCCCGTCTCTAGCAGCTCCTGCCAACTAATATCCCTGCTGCCATGAGATGTGATGATGTTAAACAGCCCAAGGTAATTGATGGCTTCTAGAGGTTTATTATTGACATCCAAGGAAAGCACCAGCTCCTCTGGCAAGCAACTTTTCTAATTGATTGGAAATGGTGATATACCTATGACTCAATCCGCTCAGTTTTACAAACTACATTGATATCTGAAACCCTTCCAAGAGAGATAATGAGGCTGCAGTAGCTACACATCTAAAAGAGGAGAAAACGTAAACCATCTGTTTGCTTTTGTACAGTAATCTCAAACCAGTCCTTGCCATCTCTTTTGATTCTGCCACTCTAGTCCCCTGAAGAACTACAGAGAAGGAAAATGCTTAGGCTACAGTTGGCTTTCATCGTGCTCCCCAAATCTTAGTCCTCTTTTACAGCGAACCATTACAATTCTATTCATCTTTTTATGCCTATAATCCGGAGTTTTGAGCACACTCTTGGATATAGATGCCATTTGGGACAAACATAAATTGATGGAACATTGGCCCTGCCTTCTGAGCATTTCAAACTGGTGATTTACATTTCAGTATTCAAATTCTTCTGGAGCTGAGGCGCGGCGGTGAATGAAAGCAGAACTGAGTAAACTCACATCTGAGCAGCCATTTGTGATTTAATGTTTTAACACCACTGCTTCCCAGCTTCTTTGATAAGCAATGCAGTACAACAGGTGTGTTCCCACCAAGCTGTTGAACCTGGCTCTTGAAACTTGGGTTAATCATGGTTCTTATTTTGCTGTCCTGGTGGTGCCAGTGTCCTGGTGCTGACACTCTCCACACTGAGTTCAAAAACTTCTCATGTTTACTAAGACCAATGGCCACAGTGCAGGAAGCCCACAGCCACAGTTTCATTCCTGACAAATTGCTCACCCTTCTCAGAGTGAATCCAGGCTGGGTGGCAAATGGCTGAGAGCAGCCCTGAGGAACAGGTCCTGGGGGTGTGGGGTGATGAAAAGCTCAAGATGAGGCTGCAGTGTGAGTGCAGCCCAGACAGCAACTGTGTGCTGGGCTGCAGCAAGANTGCAGCCTGCAGAAGAGAAGGCTTCCAGGAGACCTTAGAGTAGCCTTCCAGTATCTGAAGGGGGCTACAGGAAGGCTGGGGAGGGACTATTGACAAGGTCTGGGAATGCCAGGACAAGGGGAATGGGTTTGAAGTGGCAGAGGGGAGATGGAAAGTGGATGTTAGGAGGAAGTTGTTTGCAGTGAGGGTGGTGAGACACTGGCACAGGTTGCCCAGGGAGGTTGTGGCTGCTGCCTCCCTGGAGGTGTTGAAGGCCAGGTTGGAGGAGGCCTTGAGTGACCTGTGCTAGTGGGAGGTGTCCCTGCCTATGGCAGGGGGTTGGAACTGGATGATCCTTGAGGTCCCTTCCAACCTTATCATTCTATGATTCTGTGAATTCTTGTGTGTGAAAAGGCAGGCCATGGCTGGTGCTGCACCTTCAATTAAGGCTCACAGAGTTGCTATGTCCATTATCAGGTCCTGTTTCCAAGGTTTGATAACTCATCAGTTCCAACTGCACTAGGCTGAAATCTGACATTCAAGTTATGAGCAGAAACACAGTCTGTGCTTATCTGTTTATCAAAAGCACAATTTAAATCCTCTCAGCTGTTGCTGAATCAAAGATCTAAGGAGCAGCCCCCTCTTCATCTGTTTAGGACTTGCATACTCTGAACACCAAATGTTCCTCTGGGGAAAGCAAGCACAGGTGTGTTTCAGTGCAGGCATTAGACATGTCTCCTGTCCAACAACTGCAGGGCTTATTCCCATTGCTCCCTGCTTGTTCCCAGTCTCCAGGGCACAAAATGAGTTGTTTATTCTTAGACACAAGCATAACAAAATGAAACAGCTTGGCAATCCAGAGTGCATAGCTTCACCACCTGGTTGTGTTAAGAGGATAAACCAGGCAAAACTTGTGAGACACACTGTACAGCTTCCTGGGGAGCTCATGGAGCAAGCTGGGAGAGATCCCTGTGTGTGTCCTACTGCCACACAGGCTATGCCCGAGCCAGGCTCAAGTCTGGCTGCCAGAGCAAGAGGCAGTGCCAGGGTTAGCAGCCTCTCTCTGCTCCTTTCCCCTCACACCAAGGGATTTAGCTCACATGTTGACCCAGCATCAGCTCAGCCCCACATAGCCCTGGCACAAGAGAAGCATATGGAGCTCTGACAAAGACAAATGCCCACTTTGGAAACCTTTGAGTGATACAATTTAATGAACAAGCCTCAGGTAGGTGCTCTGCCCCAAATTATTAACTCCCCTGCAAATTGCAGTCTCTTGTGTGACGGAAAGACCAAGCTTGCATCTGGTTTTGCAGGAGGCAGCCTACTTAACCACCAACACAGGCAGCTTCCCATTGCTTTTCCTCTTAATCACTGAACTAGGACACAGCTATATTATGAATAAGTAAAGATGTAACCTGTAAGTTGGACAAGTTATATGTAAAAAAAACAGGTGAAAATACTAAATGTAATATGCATATGTGCAAAATGGTAGGGAGCATTTGGTGTCCCAGGTTCAATCATCTCTACTAATCACAAAGCTCTCCAGTATCCCACAGCAATAAGGTAATCACACATGCAAGAGTCAAACTGTGAATGACAAGTCAGCCAGATTGATTTACTGTGCTGCCAGATCCAGCTTGGTTTGAGCTTCACAGCCTGTCATAGAATCACAGAATGGTAAGGTTGGAAGGGACCTCAAGGATCATCCAGTTCCAACCCCCTGCCATAGGCAGGGCCACCTCCCGCTAGCACAGGTCACTCAAGGCCTCCTCCAACCTGGCCTTGAACACCTCCAGGGAGGGAGCAGCCACAACCTCCCTGGGCAACCTGTGCCAGTGTCTCACCACCCTCACTGCAAACAACTTCCTCCTAACATCCACTTTCAATCTCCCCTCTGCCACTTCAAACCCATTGCCCCTTGTCCTGGCATTCCAAGACCTTGTCAATAGTCCCTCCCCAGCCTTCCTGTAGCCCCCTTCAGATCCTGGAAGGCTACTCTAAGGTCTCCTGGAAGCCTTCTCTTCTGCAGGCTGCAGAGCCCCAACTCTCTCAGCCTGTCCTCATAGCAGAGCTGCTGCAGCCCTCTGAGCATCTTTGTGGACTCCCCTGGACCTGCTCCAACAGTTCCATGTCCTTCCTGTGCTGGGGGCTCCAGAGTTGTCCTTAGTACAGAAAGGGAATTAATTTCATCCTGTATAAGAAACAGCCCAAGTAACCAAAATGAAACCCTGGGGCAAATTTCTCCCACATTTTTTTCACCAAAACTGTTACTATAAGGGGAAAAACAAATAGACAAACAAACAAAACAAAGCAAAATAAAACAAAACAAAACAAACAAACAAAAAAAAGGAACATCTGAAGTGCTGCTTGCATCATAAAGCACCACTGAATTCAACTTTAGTTCCTAAGAACTGACATTTTCAAAGCTGTGTATGTAGGTCAGCTACACAAGCCCCACAGAAAAGCACCAACTTTGCTAGGTTATTTCTGAAACAGCTGCTCTGAAAGAACACAGCTATGGACAAATTCTTAGGTAGTTGCAGACAACACAGGCCCTTCCACCTGGGATGAAACACCAGCTGAGTGCTGACAGCTTTCATCTTTCCAGGTGCCAGAGTTTTGGCCTCTGCAGAAAGGTGAAGTACAGACTCCTCCTGTGCAAAAGGGAAAATGAATTTGTTTCTCAGTCATGATAATGAAACCTCCAAACCTGATAATGCTCCTTTCTCTGCTGGCACAAACATTCAGTGTCTCCATCTTATCTCAGAGGTGACAGAAAATCTGGGCACTCACAGTGTGGTCCCTGCCCAGCCCCAGAAGCGAGCAGGGTTGGGGTATCTTGGTAAAATACTCAGTGGTGGCTGCATGCAGTTTGCTGTCCATTGCTTTATAGGGAAAGGGCAGCACAAGAGCCTAGCAGTGGGACTCAGCTGAACCTCTCTGCACTGGAGCAGCTGTGTATAGAGCAGGAGTAAAGCTAAGCCTGTGCAAGTCATGTGTGTGATAGCAGTGTGGCTTGTGCAGCACTGAAGTGGAGGCAAGTCCAGCAATCACTTGGCATTGTTTTGTCAGGAAGACACTGTAAAAATTTAGTTTAATGCCATATGACAACTGGGAGATGTCACATTCTGCTTGTCGTACAACAGTGGAAGGAAGAAAAAATAAACAAAACACTGCAGCCTGTATCTTTCTATGACTTACTTACACAGACACAATTCACTAGTTCAAAGTGTCTTCATTTCATACTGTTCTGGGCTTAAAATGATTCTAGTCTGGACTTATTCCCCAGTACTGTTGCAGCCCAAATTATTGAGGATTTCCTGCAATGGATTGAGGAAAGACTTCTTCAACATAGAATCATAGAATGGTAAGGTTGGAAGGGACCTCAAGGATCATCCAGTTCCAACTCCCTGCCATAGGCAGGGACACCTCCCACTAGAACAGGTCACTCAAGGACTCATTCAAACTGGCCTTGAACACCTCCCTGGGCAACCTGTGCCAGTGTCTCACCACCCTCACTGCAAACAACTTCCTCCTCACATCCACTTTCAATCTCCCCTCTGACACTTCAAACCCATTGCCCCTTGTCCTGGCATTACAAGACCTTGGCAATAGTCCCTCCTCAGCATGGATGAACAAAAAATGATTACTCAGTCCAGCCTTGATAATAACAACCTTAATATAATAACAATAATAATGCTGGTATAAGCAGCACATATGCCCAGCATCTACTTGGAATGTGACTTTCTCCCACACTGTGATGGTTTGGGAGTTCCCTGCCCCCTCACATTTGTAAAATGACCCAGACTAGAACTAAGCCGAGCTGGAAGTTAAGAGATGAAGCTCTATTTACAGCTCAGCACAATATACAAGCAAATATATACAATATATACAGGAATATTTACAGAAATATACAAGTTTAAGGTAATACAGACACACAACTCCCCTCCCAGAAATCAGAGACCCCAGGAGGGGCTCCCTACCACCCTTCCACCTTCTCCCCACCCCTCCACCTTACCCCAAGGTTTGCCTTACGTGCAAGGACGATCGGCTGGGGAGGATTAGGAGAAAAAAGTGGTTCATGGAGTTATGCAGCAGAGAGGAGAAGCCAGAGCTGCTAGAGAGCCCAAGAAGCCATGCCCCCGTGACACACACAGACTGCCAGCTCAAGAGACTCTCTTATCTTCTTGTAAACATCTCAGCAAACCTATGAGTGAAGTGGACATCACCATTGTTTTCCTTCACAGCCTATAGTACAATTTTCTCTATTAAAAATATTCCAATTAGCTCAAACCAGCACACACACTAGTGAGAGTTCAGAGCATCTTCTCTCAATCCAACCTAAGTGTAAGGTTTGGTTCTTCTCCCTGTGTGTGATTCTGTGATTGTGCCACTTTCTTTTGCTTTGGTTCTGTGGAAGCTAACAGTGATGAAGCACATCAGAAGAGAGAAGAGGAGCACATATAACCTGCTAGACTATCATCAATGTGTTAGGCAACGTTCAATATTGATTTTGATTCAACTAGGCTTCTATTAGGGTTATCTGTTCCAGCCAGCTGCCAAGTACACCTGCTCTGTAATGTGTCCAAATTCATTAAGAGTTTTGTTTTAATAATATTTCACTTTAAAATTTAATTTTATCCACACATTAGCTGCCTATTACTTATGCAAATAAAAGCTTTATGGCTGTATTAGCAATAATTCATTATCATTCCCTACTGGCTTACTGAAGGAATTTGTAACTTTGGAGTACATCCAGAGTGTTTAATTGAAGATACTAAGGGAAGCCTACATTTAGTTAGAAGCATTTGTACATACAAATTAAATATGATTAGCATAAGTCCCTCAAAGTCTTTCCAGGCTCAAAGATAGATTGGCTGGGATAGGACTTCTCCTTGAGCCCTGTCTGAAGGATAATGTATTAAGGTGGAATCCAATGAGCATCACAAGGGAAGGAGGCTGCAATTGCTACAGCTGGGATCCAAGATAAGAAGATGATCTGTTTATTGGATATTAGTTCCTGTGCTGCTCCCACTTTACTATCATGGCAGAGGTAAGACCTGCCCCTTCCTCAGCTGCCTAGCCTGTATCATCTCTAAACAGGTGGAAAGAGGAAACCAGTGCCCTGCCCTGCATGATTTTCCTTTCATGGGCTCAGACCAGGTGACAAGTGGCAGCAGAGAGGGAAGGAAGGAAATATCAAAACTGCAATTTCAGGTTGCAAAAGCAGCTGTGTTTTAGATGCTAGGACAGGAGGAGTAGTTCAAGGCCAGGTTGGAGGAAGCCTTGAGTGACCTGTGCTAGTGGGAGGTGCCCCTGCCTATGGCAGGGGATTAGAACTGGATGAGCTTTGACGTCCCTTCCAACCTTACCATTCTATGATTCTATGAATTCTTGTGTGGGAAAAGGCAGGCCATGGCTGGTGCTGCACCTCCAATTAAGGCTGACAGAGTTGCTATGTCCATTGTCAGGTCCAGTTTCCAAGGTTTGATAACTCATCAGTTCCATCTGCACAAGACTGAAATCTGAGATTAAAGTTATGAGCAGAAACACAGACCTGTGCTAGTGGGAGGTGTCCCTGCCTATGGCAGGGGGTTGGAACTGGATGAGCTTTGAGGTCCCTTCCAACCTTACCACTCTATGATTCTATGAGTATGTTTTGGTGTAGTTTTATTCTTTCATCTTCACAATTAGCCCCAGGTGAGTAACTATATAGAATACTGCAAATGTGTGGAACTGCTAATAGTCAACTACCTGTTAGGACATCTGTGGTGATACCTGCAGAGCTTTGTCTTCTCAGTGTTTCTATCTCCATTTCAAAGGTGGAAGACTGGACCCTAAATTACCTGAAAAGCTTATTAAGAAAGCTGTATTGAGGATACTCCTTTCATTGTGCTCTAAATGAGCTCTTGTTGGATTAGGAACTGACTCATGTTTATTTTATTATGTCCCAAGTCACTTAAGGACTGTGGGTATCTTCCCCATCTCCTCCAGAAGAAGATGTTTTAATTAGCCAATTATATTAGTAAAAAGCAATCTAATTTCTAGGCCAAACAATAGCATGGCACAGATATTAACAGCAAATTAGCAAGACATAGCAGTTCTTTCCTGTAGCATGCAAACCCGACCCCCTGCACAGCTCATTAGGATCGTGTCTGTGGTGATCTGCAGCAGAGCAAACACACACACAGTGGTGAGGGATGAGCAGGGGAACAGGTACAGGAATTTCCCTCTGCTCTCTCTCTCTCTGTCTCCAGCTTTAGCCCTTTTAGCTCAGTCTGTTGCTGATCGTGGTGTGTCCTTCAGACACATGCTTTAGAAAACAAACAGCACTGTTTGCAAACAGGTAAAGAGGTTGCTGCCAGCAGACAGGAGCTGGATGGGAGTGCAGGAGAAGCAGCGCCCAGCTCACCACAGACATCTCACAGGACACCTGCAGAGGCACAAGATTTCTCTGCTGCATCACAGCAAACATTTCCCCACCTCCTTGCTCCCTCAAGTCACTGCTGTGAGACAGCAGATGCCTCAGCCCTGAGGAGAGGCTGAGGGACCTGGGGCTTTTTGGTCTGGTGAAGAGAAGACTTAGAGGGGATCTAATCGATGTTTACAACTATATGAGGGCTGGGGGTCAAGAGGGAGGGGGTAAACTCTTCTCAGTTGCCTGGGCATAAACTAGAGCACTGGAAGTTCCACTTCAACATGAGGAAGAAATTCTTCACAGTAAGGGTCACAGAGCACTGGAGCAGGCTCCCCAGAGAGGTTGTGGAGTCTCCTTCTCTGGAGACTTTCAAGACCCATCTGGATGTGTTTCTGTGTGACCTGCACCAGAGTCTATGCTCCTGCTCTGGCAGGGGGCTTGTACTCAATGATCTGTGGAGGTCCCTTCCAACCCCTGACATCCTGTGATCCTGTGAACCCATACTTGTGAATGAACCACAACAGTGAAGCTTCAGGCACTTGCAGCTTAATATAGTGAGGCACAATTGTAGTGGTTTCGTTCTAAAAACAATTCAGCTCTGGAAGGAGAAATGCTTCAGCAAATACATGCATTAAAGAAAAAAAGAGAGGGACCAGATCTTAAAGCCTTGACTTGTGTATGGGCACACTTCTTCTTGACTCAAAACCATGACTTGAAGCCAAAGCAGGGAATTCAAACGTTTGGTCTGAGATGACAGATGCTTTTGATTGCCAACTGGTGAAAGCTGGAAGGAATCTTTTAAACTGTGCCTGGAATCCACCTTCTGAGATGGAAACAGACTGAAAAGATGTTTATCCAGGAATTAAAACCAGACATTTACAAACAGCTAGCTGCTTTGAAAATGTGCACTTCCACCTTCCCCCTCAAAAGAACTTCTCTGCCCTGCACCAGTGGCTCCTCAACAGTCATGCTCCCTAGCAGCAGCTATGCAGCAACCTGAGTGTTGAACAGCATCGTGGATTTGTGTGAGACAATCATCCTGCAAAGGGCAGCAGCACAGCACCCCTCTTGGCAAAGTTAACACATCAGTTCTGCTTATCCCCTGCACTCTGAATCCTTATTACAACCTTTTGTATGTCCCAAGGTGTAAAACCTCCCCTAAACAAAATGAAGTCTGGTGTACACTAAAAGGCTGGGGAGGAAGAAACAGAGCAGCTGTGCAGGGCTGGTGCCTGAGCTCTGAGATGCAGTGCCCCTGCTCCTGCAGCACCATGTCCTGCCTGAGCCTCAGCCCCAAAGTAAGCTTTCACTCCGGCTGGGAGTAATTGCTCCCCTAACAGCCTGTGACAGCCCAGAAACACCCAGGATTGATACTGACACATTTCTAATCTGCTCTAATGTGCAAAGTGAGTCATTTCCCTACATAAAACAGTAGCTTTTGAAACTGCAGCACATCCACATATCTGAACCCTGATTTAATCTCATTTAATCTGTTATAAATTAGTGTAAGAGAAGGATTGGAAGGCTGCAGGGATAATTTCTGCTTCCCTGGCTGTCGGTCTATCATCTTTCCAGCTGTATTTACTGTAGTGCTGAGCAGAAACTCCAAGAGGATTTACAGTCGAGAGGAAAGGTAAAAGAAATACAAAGCATTTCAGTGCTGTTTTGATGTAACTGCTGCCAATGTTGCTGGTTCCTGTTCTGAAGTCAATAGAATTGTACATGTTTTATTTTGTCTGAACTACTTTAAGGTCCTTTTACAATCTTCCACTCCAGAATTCCTTCCCCTTACCTCACCTGGTGTGCTACTCACTTGCTACACCCAAAAACCAGTGGGATTATGGATTAAACAGCCATGTTCCATCAGATGAACAAGAGGGTGGATGAAAAACCCAATTCAAAGACTCATAGAATGGTTTAGGTTGGAAGGGACTTCATCTACTCCAAGCTCCCAGGCACAGGCAGGGACATCTCTCAACTAGACTTGATTGCTCAAGCCTCATCCAACCTGGCCTTGAACACCTTCAGGGAGCAGGTACCCACAACTTCTCCAGGCAACCTGTTCAAGAGTCTCCCCACCCTCATACTGAAGAACTTCTCAAGATTCAGTCTAAACCTACTCTCTCTCAGCTTAAAACCATTCCCCCTTGTGCCATTGCTAGACACCCTTATGAAAAGATCCTCTCCAGCCTTCCTACAGATTCCTTTCAGGTATTGGAAGGCAGTTCTAAGGTCCCCTCAAAGTCTTCTCCAAGCTGAACAACCCCAGCTGCCTCAGCCTGTGCTCATAGCAGGTGATATTCTCCACATTCTTTCTGAAAAGTAAAAGGCAGTCTCCATGTGTCTTTGGAATGAGCAATACTCAAACCTATGAGCCTAAGGCTTGCTACACTTGCTCCTGTTAAACAGCATCAAGATTTCCCTACTTGGTTGTGTCCAAAGGCAGGCATGTCTCTTACAAAGACCATGGCATTGTTTGGATGTCATGGAAAGCACTTGAGGATGTCATTTCTTTGTCATTTGCTAGCTACAGTAAAATACTTTAAAATATTCACTAATTCTGCAGACTTTCCTGCTTGCCACCTCTCTTCCAACCACATGCTGTTATTCCTACACTCCTCCCCCTGAATCCTCCTCTGTTCCACAAGGTGACCATGCATTTTGCTCTATTTTTACTCTTGCCATCTTTGCCCTTCCTTTGAGTCAAAATGGAGTCACAGAAATCAAAACTGGGTTTTATAAACACCTAAAGTAATGCCTACACAGAGGAAGTGCTGACGGAAGCACAGAGGGGAGGTGATGCTTCCTGGCTGTTAGCATCCTGCTTCTGAAGCATTGCAGCTGTGCATTCCCAACATTTTGACATGTGCAGATTTCCCAGCAGCTGGAAAGCAGCCTTCACACACATCCCCACACAGCATCTCTAGCCACCAGCAGAACTTCCTTGTAAGGTCCAGTCAGGTCAGCTCAGGTGGCAGCACTCTGGTACTGAGCTTGGCACTGCTTTAAGCACAATCAGCAACCACAGGTGCCACATCCCACTGGAGCAGAGGAGGAGGAGGAGGGAAAAGTGGCTCAGATGTGGTTACTCACTTGGGACAAGTGAAGGAGCCTTGTACCTTTGGTCCATACAGAAAGAGCCTTGTTAGCTGCCTGTAGATATATGCATAATGTCTTTGAGATTCAGGGGCAGAGAGAAAGAAAGAGCAGGTAGAGATCACCACCCAGGGTTCCAGTGACATCTTGCCTGCTCCATTTCTTGGCTCTTGCATGGTGGCTGCACACTTGCCAGTGTGTTCAAGTCCTTTTTACTCCTTGCCAAAAGGAGTGTTGCTAAAATCCCCTCATTTGCATGGGAAGCACTGGGAGATGGTGTCCACCAACATAAGGACATGCAAGGGGGAAGGGCAGCTACCATCCTTGCCAGGAATTGAGTCAGGAGGCCTGGAGCCCCTGTGTTTTATTACCCTCTGCACAGCATGCAGTAAGCTGCCTTATCTCAGGGGAACACATGCAAACCTGGCAAGGGGGCAAGGCCATCCATCCTCTGCTGCATTCCCAGCCCTCCTGAGCTGGCATATCTTGTTCCTTGTCTTAACTGCAGAGCATGTGCTGCTTCTAACTGCAAGGCTTCTGCCTCACACCAAGTTTGAGACAGTGACTCACTTGGATCAGAGACTGCCAATGGGCAGCAGTGCTGAGCACTGGGGAAGAGCCACTCAGCCACCCCGAAGGCAGGGACCTCAGAGGTGAGCTGGGCACCAGGCAGCAGCTCTGCAGCAAACAAGGACATCCCTGTCACCTTGGAACATGAGTGACTCTGACACAGGTTGCAAAAATATATCCATGGTGCAGGGACTTACAATAGCTACCTACAGCTCATGGTTGTCTTTAGCAATCACACCTCCCACTGCAGCTTAACCAGACCTTAACTGTGGTGAAGAGGTAAGGGGAAAATTCAGCTGGGTAATGTTTGGCTTCTGCACCACATTTTGGAACTGGGATGGGAACACAGAGACAAACAGCATACTGAGAGCACAGAGACAGACAACATGCTGAGAGCACACTGTGCAGGATCCAGTTGTGAATGCTCCATAATCTAAGCTCGAGTGCCATGATTTTGGAATGAACTTCCCTCTCCAAGTGTTTAGCTACAAAGTGTTGGAGTGAAGAAGGCTAAATTACATGCAAGTCACATTAAGAACAATCAGTCTCATGTAACAGGGAATCTAATAGTTCAGAAATGAGATGCAAATTCATTTTTATGGGTGCACTATAATAAGCCAATTATTTCAGAGCTCTTCAATTATGCAGTTTCAAAAAGCTGAATTGCTTTAAATTTTTACTCTTTTTTTTTTTTTTTTTAAGAAGCTTTAGTTTTTTCCATGGCTTACACAGAAATGAAAATATATCTGCCTTGCAAGCAATGGAAAAAAACCCAGCAACCTCAACCCCTCCCCAAAGCATCATGCCAGGTTGCAACAGGAGCAATACAGGCATAAAAGAACAAGCCAGCTGGCAAGTCACAAAGGTAGCAGACATGAAGACAACAGACCTCTGTGTTCCCATCAATTCCAGGCACTCAGGACCCCATCCTGGAGCAAGCCATAGCTGCTAGATTGGCATTAGGGATTCTCAAGAGCAGCACCAATGACACTGCAGCTCTGTGGCAATGTCTTGACACAATCAAAATTGCCTCTTGTGACTTTCATCACTCAAATCCTGAAAGGAGAAGAATTTCCTTTGGAAGAAGAATCAGTGCTGAGACCTCTGTGGACATCTCTGCCCTGCTGTTCTTCTAAGAAGCTGGAGAGATGTAGGTCTTGGTTTGATTTAAAACTGATTGAACAGATTATGCAAAGGCAGAACAATTCTCATTTGTGCAGACTCTGAAAGAGTAAAACACTGCAAGAACCTATCCAGATGTTCTCTGACCTGTCGGGTAACAAAGTGTCACTGGCACTAATGTGGCCCTGAGTTTGACTTAGGTTCCTCAAACTCAAGCCCCAACTAGAGGAAATGTTGCAAAATCAAGCCCCAACTGGAGGAAATGTTGCAAACTCAAGCCCCAACTGGAGGAAATGTTGCAAAACAAAAGCAAATTCAGTGCCTTCCAGAGGGTGGTACAATCCCAGTGAAATCTTTGTTTCTTCAGTTTTATTGCCAATGAGGACTTACAGGGAAACAAAAGCAAACCAGAAGTCACATGAGGCACCAAACCTCTCTTTATGGTTTATGCCTTTTTAAGGCTTTGGCTGCACCAATTACTACACAGAATCATAGAATCACAGAATGTCAGGGGCTGGAAGGGACCTCCAAAGCTCATCCAGTCCAACCCCCCTGCCAGAGCAGGATCACCCAGAGCAGATCACACAGGAACACATCCAGGTGGGTTTTGAACATCTCCAGAGAAGGAGACTCCACAACCCCCCTGGGCAGCCTGTTCCAGTGCTCTGTCACCCTCACAGGGAAAAAATTCCTCNCAGGCTCCTCTTGTCCCAGCAGCACAGCCACAGCTCCCTCAGGCTCTCCTCATGAGAGAGAAGTTCCATTCCTTTAATCATTTTTGTGGCTCTGTGCTGGACTCTCTCCAGTAGTTCTATGTCCCCTTGAACTGGGGGGCCCAGAACTGGGCACAGTACTCCAGATGCGGCCTCAGCAGGGCAGAGTAGAGGGGTAGGAGAACCTCTCTCAACCTACAGCCCTTCTAATACATCCCAGAATGGCATTGGCCCTCCTGGCCACAAGAGCACACTGCTGGCTCATGTTCAACCTCCCATCCACTAGGACCCCGAGATCCTTTTCTCCTTCACTGCCTTCCAACAGGTCAGTCCCCAACCTATGCTGATACCTGGGGTTGTTCTTGCCCAGGTGCAAAACTCACCTTCTCAGCCTTTTGGCTAAGATCAGCTCTAGTGCAGTGCAGTGCAGTGCAGTGCAGTGTAGTGCTATGTCCAGAGCTGCTCTCCAGAGCACCTCACTGCTTAGCCTTGGTAGCTGGTGAGGCTTGGCCTGCCTTTTGGCTGAGATTTTCACCTGGGACAAAATAGTTAGAATACTACAGGGGTACCTCTAACAAAACCCTTTCACATTCACTGAGCCACAAAACACTTTTCACGGGTAGACCACCAAAAGAAATGGAAAATCAACAGGTGTTGGTCACACAACAATAATCAGCTTAGTCTGAACAGGATGGCAGTGCCCAGTGCTGGCCTGCATTTCTGCTGCTCCCCATCCTTCTTTATGCTGTTATTATTATTCATATTATGGCCTCAGGAACAAGGAATTTGGAAACTCTTAACACAGAACTCAGGCACTGTCCCAGTAAGGCTGTAAAGTGCTGGACTTCTGCCCAAGCCTTCTCATTACCATTTAACCTTTTCCCACACATGCACTAGCCAAGGAAAGGACTCCTCTCTCTGCATAATGGACACTTGTGTTTTTCAGCCTTTGCTTGCTAGTGTTTGGAGCAAACCAAATGTGCAGACTAAAGTAAAAGCACTCTGAGGAGTGGTGATTGCAACATAATGTAACCTGCCCCAGTCCCTACAGGCTGCCAGCCACTGCCTGGGCTACAAGGCCATCTGGCCCCCAGCTATGTCAGTACTGGTTATTTGTCCCCAGCTTCTGAGGTTCTCCTTCCAGCTCTGAGCTCCTGCCTCTTGCCCTCTTGTGCAACTCTGCTGACCACTGGCCATAGTCCTTCATGACCTGAAAGTGTCTTCTGTTGCACCAGAGGTACTCAGAGCTTCTAGGGCAGCCTCACTAAGTGAGGTCACAAGAGAAAAAGCAAGAAATACATTCAGAAAAGTTAAGCCAGGATTGCTTACAGAGGCTATATCCTAGACTAAATCATTTCTTACTGCTGGAAAGCTTACACAAGCTCTTAGGTACTTGGTTTTTCTTACCAAAACTGAAACAGAAGCAGCAGGCTTGAAATCTGCACTGTGTGAGTGTTCTCCAGTTGCATTTGTTTTGGAAGCCTGCCACTTCCATTTCAGAGTTCAAGTGGGCCTACATGTTTGAGGATATCAACCACCCAGGTAAAAGATACAGCCACAGAAGATACAGTCAGTGCAATGTTACCACTAGAACTCTGACATGGAAGTTCCTACCTGTTTAAAGGTCCTGCAGAGTTACAGGATGCTGAAAAGCAGGAAAACTTCCAATGCTTTCCCCCCTCCCTTCAATGCTCAATATAAACCTTTATCAGCTTTGCTACCTGAACAAGGCTTAGTCTGATATCTTTTCCTGGACAGAACTTTCCAACAGAGCACATTTCTGAGCAGCAGCAAAGGAGGTAACAAAGATAAACTGTAACACAATCCACATTTTCTAGAGGAAATGCAAAAATTAACATCCAGATAATTGCCCAGAGAAGCTGTGGATGCTTCATGCCTGGAAGTGTTTTAAGACCAGGCTGAACGAGGTGTTGAGCAATCTGGTCTGGTGGGGAGGTGTCTCTGGCCATGGCAAGGAGGTTGATCATTGTAATTCCTTCCTGCTCAAGCCATTCTATGGCTCTATGATTTAGAAATGCTTTCTGACCAGTGGGTGGTTGGGAGCCCCTCCTGGGGTCTCTGATTTCTGGGAGGGGAGTTGTGTTTCTGTATTACCTTTAACTTGTCTATGTCTGTAACTATTGATGTCTGTTGTGTATATCTCTGCTTGTACATTGTGCTGAGCTGTAAATAGAGCTTCAGTCCTTAACTTCCAGCTGGCTGAGTCTAGTCTGGGGGATTTTATAAAGTGTGGAGGGGCAGAGAACTCCCAAACCATCACAATGTGGATGAGGACTTTTGTGACTAGAGACCAGAAAAGACTCAGAGGTAGCTTTTGAGAAGGGCCTCAGTTACCAGAGCTGCCTGGAAAGCAGAGTGTCTGAATCTGCAGCCAGCTGACCTTCTGGGACAGAATAATTTTAATGGTATCCTGGCCTTATAGTGCTGTAAACTATATTGTGAATACACACATCAGTCTTGGATAAAGAGCTTAATAATAAATTAGTTTTGGGTTTTTTTTTTTCCTTTAGCCAAAAGGCAGTGAGAGCCATAGCTTTATTTACAAAAGGTTAAACATTCCTTTAATTGGATTGCTGGCATTTAAGTGTGCAGCAGAATATCCTTCAGCAGTGTCCCTTTTATTTGTCACTGGAGAAGTGCCTAGAGAAATGCCAAGGGAAGATTTCATTTTAATAAAAAAGTGAAGCTTAAGATCCCTTTGGAGGCTTATGTTACAGCTCAAAACTACCATGAACTAATGAATTTAATCTAAAAGGTCCCCAACCAGGGGACTGAGAAGAAATTGCAACATTGGTGTAGCTTGACCAAGCTGACTTCCTGCATGTGTTAGCAGTTGTATGACTCTGCTGATGTTCCCTTAGGAATACAAACACATCTCTAAAGTTTTCACTTGCTTAAAGGATGTTTTAAAGTGACAAATATGATTGACTCCATCTGGAGTACTGTGTA